>JAOYRU010001162.1:0-32500 GCA_026315105.1 Locusta migratoria | reverse complement strand
AGTCTTGGGCGGCATCTCGTCAGCGACAGCGATCCGTACCGTACAGCTCAGCGTCTCTCAGCACAGTGGCCCGCTGCGCGCCCGCCGCGCGCCCTTTATAAAAGCTCGCCCGCTTCCCACCGCCGACCAATGGGGAGCGCGCGCAACCGGCCGCCGCACCCGAGGCCATAAAGGGGGGCGACCCGCCGCCAGCCGCGTTCACTCAGCTGCTCGACTCGCTGCGGGTCGGATCTTCGCTACTACAGCTCTCGTCTCGCACCGACTTCTACAACCAGCCATGTCCGGACGCGGAAAGGGCGGCAAAGTCAAGGGAAAGTCAAAGTCCCGCTCCAGCCGGGCAGGACTCCAGTTCCCGGTCGGCAGAATCCACAGGCTGCTGCGAAAGGGAAACTACGCCGAGCGCGTCGGCGCCGGAGCGCCAGTCTACCTGGCCGCCGTCATGGAGTACCTCGCCGCTGAGGTGCTCGAGTTGGCCGGCAACGCGGCGCGCGACAACAAGAAGACGCGCATCATCCCGCGCCACCTCCAGCTCGCCATCCGCAACGACGAGGAGCTCAACAAGCTCCTGTCGGGCGTCACCATCGCACAGGGCGGTGTCCTGCCCAACATCCAGGCCGTCCTGCTGCCAAAGAAGACCGAGAAGAAGGCATAAAAAGCCAGCCTCCCCCTCCCTCGTGGTCGCAAAGCGCGCGCCGTGCCGTGTCGTGTGGTGGTGCCAGTCTCCTCCTGGCACCCCACCCACCCACCCGCGCGCCGCGGTCTGTGCACAATCGGCCCTTTTCAGGGCCACCATACACCTTTCGGCAAACAGAGCAAAATTCGGTCGTCCGTCCGCCCGCCCGCTGCCTGCCTACCTACTACTGAAACCTAACCTAACCTACGCTACGCTTGGGGGGCGGCGCGAATATCGCGGCTTCACGCACCCCCGGCCACAAAAGAAACACTAGTATATATGCACGCTACTAGACTAGAGGTAGGGGCGCCCGCGTCAACACACGCCGCTTTTACCCCCCTCTCTCTCTCCTCTTTTCGTTTCTTTTGCCCCCCCGTTGCCGACAGTGTGGCGCGCACACACAACCGCGGGGGCAACAAACACAAAACGACGAGGAGAGCCACGAAATCAATCAATAACGACAAACAGCTGCTGCCGGCTGGCTGGCCGCCGCGCGTCTTCGAAGGGACGCCACACACTTTTTTCTTTCTTTCTTTCTTTACCAATCCCTCCTCTCTCTCGGCCGCATCCCACACACACCGGGCACCATCCGTCGCAGCAGCAACCACATCACACGCTCGCTCTCGCGAAAACACAAACAATAATAAAATACGAAAAGGGCCCCCCCGAAACACAACTAAAATATATAATATCTAACGGAGGAAACACCTCCTCTCTCTCTCTCTCAAAAAAACAAACGACGACACGACTACAACTTTGCACTTTCTCTCGAACACAAGTGTGGTGGCCCTGAAAAGGGCCGTTTTGTCGCCTCCTCCTCCTTTCCCCGCCCACCCGCGCCTTCCGCCCTGCCACAACAGACAAGACGGACGCGCGCGGGGGGGGAACACTGTTTGTTGTTCCTTTTTTTTTCGTTCGCCCCCATGGCAGTGGCAGGCAGGGAAAAGAGCCGCAAAAACCGACAGACGGGGACGCTGCCTTAACCGCCGAAACCGTACAGGGTGCGCCCCTGCCTCTTCAGGGCGTACACCACGTCCATGGCGGTCACCGTCTTGCGCTTCGCGTGCTCCGTGTACGTCACCGCGTCGCGGATCACATTCTCCAGGAACACCTTCAGCACGCCGCGCGTCTCCTCGTAGATCAGACCGGAGATGCGCTTCACGCCGCCTCGGCGCGCCAGGCGGCGGATCGCCGGCTTCGTGATGCCCTGGATGTTGTCACGCAGCACCTTGCGGTGCCGCTTGGCGCCACCCTTGCCGAGCCCCTTTCCTCCCTTGCCGCGGCCAGTCATCTTCCTTCTACGGTCGGTCGGTCGGCTAAAAAAACAGCTAGTGTGTCAGGCAGCGGCGCGACGGCTCCTCTCCTCACGCTGGCGAGTCAGCTACAAACACGGCCCGGCCGGCGGCGGCCCCCCTATATAGACTCTGGCCGCCTTCCCCCACCACGCCGCACCGAGGGCATATAAGCGCGCGCCGCGCCCGCGCCCGCGCTACAGTTTTCGCCGAGAGGCCGTCCCGCACGCACCCTCGCTCCGTTCTCGCTCCGCCGTTCTCGTCCGACATGGCCCGCACAAAGCAGACGGCCCGCAAGTCCACCGGCGGAAAGGCGCCGCGCAAACAGCTCGCCACCAAGGCGGCGAGGAAGAGCGCGCCCGCCACCGGCGGCGTCAAGAAGCCCCACCGCTACCGGCCCGGAACCGTCGCGCTCCGAGAAATCAGGCGCTACCAAAAGAGCACCGAGCTGCTCATCCGCAAGCTGCCCTTCCAGCGCCTCGTGCGAGAGATCGCACAGGACTTCAAGACCGACCTGCGCTTCCAGAGCTCCGCCGTCATGGCGCTGCAGGAAGCCAGCGAGGCCTACCTCGTCGGCCTCTTCGAAGACACCAACCTGTGCGCCATCCACGCCAAGCGCGTCACCATCATGCCCAAGGACATCCAGCTGGCGCGCCGCATCCGCGGCGAGCGCGCCTAAGCAAGCTGCTGGCGACTGCACGACGCGCACAAAAACGGCCCTTTTCAGGGCCACTACCACCTCTCGAGAGCGAGCAAAAACATTGTCGTCGTCGTCAAGTCGTTTCCTCTCTTTTTTTTTTTCCGGCGGACGGACGTACGTCGGTGTCCTCCTTCCTTCCTTCCTTGGGCCGCCGCCGACCGTCAAAGCGCCCGCCCCCTCTTTTTGCCCCCCTCCTCGTCGCTCCCACCAAAACAACGCGGACCTACACATACAACACAACATCGCATCGAGAACGAAAACAACAGCGAATAAGGGCCACTGCTGCTTGGCACAAAAACGACACGACACCAAATCATATGTTTGTGCGTGTGTGTGCGCGATATAATAATTAATGTACATAAAAATATACACATATTATTACGCGTGTGGCCTCCTCTCTCTCAGCCACCGACGCCAAAAACAAACAAAAAAAGGCGAGCCCACAATTCGCACCATTTCTGTGGCCGCCGTCCAGGGGCGACACACGCAGGACACAGGCCTCCTCTCTTTCGACATGTTTCACAACCCGAAACCAAATACAACAAAAAAGGCGGCCGCCGCCACGCAACGGCACCAAATTTGTAACAAGCTTATCAATTTTTGCGTGGCGTGTGGCGTGGCCGCCAAAACAACAACAAACCAAAACCAAGGCCACACTGCTGGGGCCGAACACACCAGCACCACAGTGTATAACAACAACCAAAAACAACGGCGGGCGCGCGGCCGCGCTAGCGCTACTCCACGCACAACCCCCATCAAATCACGTCATACAACAAAAAAGAGCGGGCGGGCGGGCGCGGCGGCCGCACCAGACACAAGACCCACCCCCGCAACGACGCGCAACACGCATTGCTATAGATTTCTCTTTTCTTTTTCTTTCTGTGTGGCGCCGCGGCAAAAACAAAAAAAAGGCAAGCCAGGCGGCCACGCACGCGGCGGCTCCAAACAGCAACAAAACGAAAAAAACTACCAATACTAAACTACTCCTCTCCTCCTCCTCCCCCCACAGGCCCGCTGTAAACAGCAACACGACAACTCAGCTCCTCGGCAAACATGTGATGGCCCTGAGAAGGGCCGTTTTGGGCGGCAACGCGCGGCGACGACCGCGGCAGGCAGGCAGGCAGGCAGGACAGCCGCCGTGCCTGGCGGCGGCGACGCGCGCTTTGGCTGCTCGCCACTGCGTGGGGGGGACCGCAACCCAAACGGCTGCGCACTTTTCTCTCTGCTTTACTTCTTCTTCTTGGGCGACGCCTTCGCCTTCGACGGCGTCGTCGCCTTCTTGGGGCGGGGCGCCTTCGGCTTCTTCGTCGGAACCTTGGCAGCCTTCTTCGCCTTCGAGGGCGACTTGGCCTTGGCCGGCTTGGCCGCAGCAGCCTTCTTGGCCCCAGCGGGGGCGGCGGCGGCGCCGCCAGACGCCTTCTTGGCAGCGCCCGCCTTGCGCCCCGTAGCCGCCTTCACACCGCCAGCCTTCTTGGCGCCGGCAGCGCGGGCGCCCTTCTTCTCCTTGCTGGCCGCCGGAGCGGCGCGCCGCTTCTTGGCAGCGCCGGCGGCGCGCGCCTTGCCGCCCTCGGCCGAACCGCCGGCAGCTCCGCCTCCAGCCAGTTTAAACGAGCCGGACGCGCCCTTGCCCTTCGTCTGAACCAGCTCGCCGGCGACGACGGCCGACTTGAGGTACTTCTTGATAAACGGCGCCAGCTTCTCGGCGTCCAGCTTGTAGTGCGCCGCTATGTACTTCTTGATGGCCTGCAGCGACGACCCGCCGCGCTCCTTCAGGCTCTTGATGGCCGCCGTCACCATCTCAGAGGTGCGCGGGTGCGCAGGCTTGGCGCGCGGCTTCTTCGCAGACGCCGCCGCCGACTTGGCCTTCTTCGTCGTGCCCGTGGCCGCGGGGGCCGCAGCAGTCTCGTTCGTGGCCGCCTGATCCGCCATCTCCGTTCTTCAGCAGAGGAAAGAGAAAAAAGAGCGACGACAAAAGCTGGCTGGCGCGCACGTACTACTACTCTGGTGTGTGTGCACGCGGGCGCAGAGCGGCAGGGAATAATCGCGGCGCGCCCGCGCACCGCCAGTGTCGCGAGCGGGCGCGGACGGCCAAGAGAGCGGCCGCCACTCTGCGCGCCGCCGCGCGCCGCCTCGCGCGCTTGCTACGCTCGCACGTCCGGCAGCGTGGCCGGCGTCGCCCCGCACCCGCGCCCACACCGCCCGCGCCATTCCGGCCACCAAGGATGGGGCTACCCGCTGGCCCGCTCGCGGCGCCCGCGCATCCCCACCGTCGTGCCGCAAAACGCCGCCAAAGTGCGCCTACCGCGCCAAACAGCCTGGCCACGCCCGCCGAGAATCGCCGCCCCCGCCCGAATGCCGCCCCCACGACCCCACCCAACGTACCGGCACAGTGCCCAAACCTTCGGCAACGCCTCCACACCGCCGCCCAGCCCGCCCTCCCCAAACGGCCGGCGGCGCGCGCCCCCAAAGCCAAGCGTGCGGCGATGACGGGCGTGCAAACCCGGCACCACCGACCCATCGCCTCCCATCCGCCGCGTCCCGTGCGTGCGACACCCACCTGCCGCCGTCGCCACCCCCCCGTACGCCAGCCTCTCACCCTCGCCCACACACGTCCACGCAACACACACATTCCGCCACGTCGCCACACAAAATTGTCCCGGCAAAAATGCCGCCGCGCGGCGCGCACCGCAGCCCGCCCCCAAACAGCCACGGAAAAACCTGCACCCACACACACCCCACGCTACGGGACAAGGGCGTCCGCCCACCGCACGCCGGCACAAGCGCGCGCGCACACACACACACACACACACACAGCAATAATTTGGGACGCGACACGCAAAACCGACGGGCGCCCTCTCCTCCTCCTACGAGGCGCGGCGCGCTTCCCCTCGACAACCTTCGGGACAGGGGACACACACAGCCCACCGCCCCGGTACGCTACGACGTTACGCGTCTGTTTTCTTCTCTCTTTTCCTCTTTTTCTTCTCTTCTTGCTGCTTTCGGTGCTTCCTCGTCTTTTTCTTCGTTTCCTTCCGTTTTCCCTTTTTCCCCCGCCGACGCGCGCGACTACTCGACGCTAAACAACGTCCGGGGGTCGGTAACGCGTTTCGTTTCTTCTTCTTCTTCTTCTTCTTCTTATTATTATTAAAACAGCAAAACGTTACGTTTTTCATCGCAGCGCCCACACAGAGAGGTTTTCTCTCTCTCTCTCTCTCTCTCTCTCTCTCTCTCTCTCTCTCTCTCTCTCTCTTGTACGCGGCGTTTTCGGGCGCTACCAGACACCCCTTTTACGTTCGGTTAGGTTAGGTTAGGTTAGGTTAAGGAGGTTGCGCGTTAGGTTAGGTTAAGGAGGGGCTAGGTTAGGTTTAGGGGCTAGGTTAGGTTAAGGTTAACACTTCTTCAGAGGTTAGGTTTAGGGTTAGGTTAACGGGTTCAACGCACGTTGGGGGGGTTGGGTTAGGTTAGGTTAGGGGTCAGGTTAGGTCACAACCACACGTTTAAAAAAAAAAAAAACGGCTCACACGCGTTCAGGGGGAACGTCACAGCGCCGTTACCCAGCCGACCACGTGCGCCGTTCGTTAAGCGGGGCCACGGGCACAAGGCGGTCCCCGGCTGCCCGTTAAAACTTACCAGGGTTGCGGCGTCAACAGCGCTTCGTCTTGGCGCGCATACAGCCGGCTCCCACACAAACCGCCCGCTCGTCCAGCCACAAATTTCCCCGAAAAAGAGGGCGCGCCCACCCAACAGGCGCACACAAAACACCGGAAAAACAACAAAAACAAACAACACACACACCGAAACGGGCGGGCCCCGCCACAAAACTGCAACACCCCCCGCGGCCACGGGCTACCGACCGTGGCGCACACACACAAAACCAACGGGCAATACCGGCCGCGCGACCAACCACGTTCGCCTCAAAAAAAAAAAAAAAAAAAAAAAAAAAAAAAAAAAAAAAAAAAAAACACTACACTTACCGCCACCCACCCAGCCTCCCCATTTGCCACGCGTCAACAACAGACAGTCGGCAACAGCAACGACAAAGACAAAACAGGGCAGCACAGTCTGTCTGCTGCTGCCGCACCCCGAGCCCGCCGGTGCGGGCAACACACACACACACACACACACACACACACACACCCATAGCCATTCCCTCTCGCTTTTGGTTTCCTCCGTCCGTCCGTTCCTTCCACCCACCGCCTCCCCTCCAAAAAAAAGGGGCCGCCGCCAGCACAGACCACGACACACA
Source organism: Locusta migratoria (assembly GCA_026315105.1). Lineage (NCBI taxonomy): Eukaryota > Metazoa > Arthropoda > Insecta > Orthoptera > Acrididae > Locusta > Locusta migratoria. The sequence goes on along the minus strand of JAOYRU010001162.1, from coordinate 25,589 downwards.
CCAGCCACGGCGGCGACCGCAGCCACGAAACTAGGGGGCCGCCTCATATTCGGACATACACTGAGGGAAACAACAAGAATACACACCCAACAAGACAAGCGGCGGGACAAAAGAAAACAAACCGTCGACCAAACGACTACCACCAAAAAATTGCACAAAGAGGACAGAAAGGCACACAAAACGGACGACTGTTTCCTCGTGTCACACGACGACGACGCGGCCGCTCGCCCGCACCACAACATTACCCACCTTCCGTCCGTCCGTCTCGCCCGCCGCCCAGCCAAAACAAAACGCGCTCCCTCTCTCCACCACAACCACGCGCCGCGGCAACCGCCCGCCAGCGCCCTCTCCTGGCCGCAGCAACCCGCCGCCGCCAGGGGGCGCGCGCACACCGCCAACTTCGCGGCCGGCCGCTGCTCACAGAGCAAACGCGCGCCGCGCTCAAAACTCCGCCAAACAACGGAACTCGTATCGTCATATCTCTCTTCTGTTGGTGGGTTTTTTCTTCTTTCCTTTTCTTTGCCTTTCTCCTCTACTCTCTTCCTGTTCCCCAAGCAACAACAACAACAACAACAACCCAAAGAAAAAAACCACCGCCCTCGGCAAAAGTAGCACGTCACCCACAGCCGAAAAACGCAAACAAATCCCGGGCCGCCTGCCTCCTCTCCCAGCCCCATATATCCGAGCAACGGGCACCGGCCGCGTCATCGCCCCCCCATCTCCGACGACGCGCACCCTCGCTCACAGCCGGCCCGCCCACGTATGTATATTCGACGCCACACACACACACAGAGACGCAAACCGCACCAACAAAATTTGGCATCGCCATCGAAATAGGGACAGTAATTAGAAAAAAAAAAAAAAAAAAAAGAAAGAACAAACAAGACACACAGAGGGCACGACAGACAATCCCGCTCTTCGGCTACAGACACATGTGGTGGCCCTGAAAAGGGCCGTTTTTGGTTTCCGTGCACCCCCAAAGCACAGAGGCGGCAGCTTCTTTTTCGCCAATCACAGGAGAAAACAAGCCAGCCGACCGCTCTACTTCGAGCTCGTGTACTTGGTCACCGCCTTGGTGCCCTCGCTCACGGCGTGCTTGGCCAGCTCGCCGGGCAGCAACAGCCGCACAGCGGTCTGGATCTCGCGGGACGTGATCGTCGACCGCTTGTTGTAGTGCGCCAGGCGCGACGCCTCGGCAGCAATGCGCTCGAAAATGTCGTTCACAAAGCTGTTCATGATGCTCATCGCCTTCGACGAGATGCCCGTGTCAGGGTGCACCTGCTTCAGCACCTTGTAAATGTAGATGGCATAGCTCTCCTTCCTCTTGCGCTTCTTCTTCTTGTCGCCCTTCGAGATATTCTTCTGCGCCTTGCCCGCCTTCTTCGCGGCCTTTCCACTAGTCTTGGGCGGCATCTCGTCAGCGACAGCGATCCGTACCGTACAGCTCAGCGTCTCTCAGCACAGTGGCCCGCTGCGCGCCCGCCGCGCGCCCTTTATAAAAGCTCGCCCGCTTCCCACCGCCGACCAATGGGGAGCGCGCGCAACCGGCCGCCGCACCCGAGGCCATAAAGGGGGGCGACCCGCCGCCAGCCGCATTCGCCCAGTGACAGCCGTAGTGTGCGGACCGTCGCGGAAGCTTCGAAGCGCATTACGGTACTGCACTCTGGCCATAGTTGACCTGCTAAGTTCGGGTAACGTCGCGGAGATACCAAGGTGGGGTCAAACCTCGTATACTCTGCACGTAGGAGCGACCAACTTTGTTTTTCGAAACGACAGTTCGGCGCTCAAGAAGACTTTAGCAGCGGCAGAAGTGAGCCAGAAGTTGATGTCTTCGTCTTGCGGAAAGGTCAGTATGAGTGGTGCCTTGGGGCCACAGCGGACGACCGCTGATGGCGCGAAGCGCGCCTTTTTGTTGCCGCGGGCCGCGCCGCCGGCCGCCTCGGGCGCCTCGGCCGCGGGGTGCTCCTTGACGGCGGACAGGCCGACTGGCGCGCCGGCCTCGACGTGGACTGCCGCAGAACCAGGTTCTGCTCCCCCCAGGCGTAGGGAATCTGAGGGCCAGGGCCTGGAAGCCAGCCGCAGTACCGCAAAAACGGTATCTGCCGCTGCCGTCCAGTCGCCCGCGTCCTCCATCATTATATTAGGGCCAGTACCACAGTCGGGATACCCTACGGTGACAACGACGACTGTGGCTGGCAATCCCTTGGCAGCAACCCTTCACGCTCCGGACATGGCAAATACACAAAACTCAGTCACACACAGGACAGCAACAGCCTCATACACAGTTAGTGCTTGCAATTCCCCCCGTCCTTCCCCTCTCCTTAGCCCACTCCTGCTCGCTAATGCCCAAAACCAACTGCCAGACTTTATCTCCGCTCTAGGAAAACGCGGGCAAACGTCCAGTCAGCCGACTCCTATCCGCCCTAAACCCACAAACCCACTACCAACCAACACTACACCATCCCTCAGATCCCAATTCCTAAAATCCCCTCCCTACAAAACTACCTCCAGCAAGCAGCGCTCCAAAAAGGAGAAGAAGAAGGAGAAGCACCAGAAGTCGAGGAAAACACCCTCCACAACCTCTCCTACTCCTCCACCTCAAACAACTGAGGAAGCTGCGTTGCCTGAGTCGCTGACAGCAACTGCCACCCGCCCTGAAGAGCAAGACATGGAGGGGTTTGTCCTGGCGAAGAAAACGTTTCGTCAGCCGAACCTCCCTCCAGCTCAGGGGCTACTACCTACACCAAACCGATTTTCGGCGATAGCTGAGGAGCCAGCGGCTCCACAAACAACAGCACACCCTGACACACAGAAAACACACAACCTCCCACCAATTGTCGCTGAGTTTCCGCGGGATTATAAGGAACTCTACGACTTGGTGAAGGCAGCTCTTGGCGGAGAAAATTTCAAAGCCAAACCTGCCGGAGGGGACAAAATAAAACTAACGCTCACCACCTTGTCTGATTACAACACAATAAAACAAACACTCGCAGACAATCAAATACCCCACTACACATTCCCCACAACAAAAACACGGAACAAAAACATTGTAATCAGGGACCTACCAAAACGTCTGTCCACACAGGCGATAAAGGTAGACCTGATTTCCCAGGGGTTCGACGTCAAAACAGTAAACCAAATGCAGAAGCCAGGCAACGATAATAAATGGCCGTTATACCACGTGACAATGCCTGATATTCCCCAAAATAAGCGGGAAATCAGAACTGTTATGGCAATCCCTGTCACCATAGAGCCACTGCGCAATAAGACCAAAACGGTGCAGTGCTTTAGGTGTCAGGGACTGAACCACATCGCCAAGAACTGCAGCATGCCCATGCGGTGCAGGAAATGCGCCGAACCCCACGACACACGCAACTGCACACTTAGAAACAAGGACCCGCAAATTAGGTGCGCGCTGTGCGGCGGAAACCACACAGCGAGCTACCAAGGTTGCGTGGTCCACAAGACACACACAAGGAAGGCACAAGGCGTCAAGGCAGCCCCCCACACACGCAGACGAATCACCACAAACCCCCAAAACCACTCATACAAACCAACAGAAACACACACAAACACGGCCTGGTCCAAACCAAGGCCAGATACACCAGGGCGCACCTACGCTGAAGTGGTTTCTCCTGTGAGGAGCCGCGAAAGCGTTGCAGAAGCCCCACCACCACAACAGCAAACACAAACACTAGAACAACACAGGGAAACACAGGACAACGACCAGGCCCGACAAGACAGAGCTAGTCCTAGGGAATCCCACACAACTGCCCCCCAGACAACTCCCTCAGACCAGCTGTTGAGCACATTGGTCCAAACCATGAACCTCATCATGCAAATGATGCAGGATTTCAGGGATGCCCAAAGACAAAACACCCAGATCCTCGCTGCCCTTCAGGCAGCAGTTCAGCAGTCGCTTCCCTCTGCGACTACATCAGTAGCTCCACAACCTCATCATGGATAGACGCCCACACATCCAAGGCCTGACAATGTGCGCCTTTAATGCAGACGGCATTGTCAATCAAGTGGTCGAGTTCAGAGAACTCATGAAGGAGTTCTCAATCGACATATGTATGATGGGTGAAACCCACCTTAAAACGGGAGTAAAAGCGACAGTTCCCAACTACACTTGTTACCGTAGGGACAGGCCAACCGCAGGCGGCGGGGTGGCCATCTACATAAAAAGAGGGATCCCACACCACCAAGTTTACGTCCCAGCTACCAACAAAATCGAAGCAGTGGCAGTAGAAGTAAAAACAGCCACCGGACCCCTAACAGTTGTTGCAATATACCGATCCCCAGGTGAACATCTAGATGAGGGAGATATATTAGCACTAGGGCAAATAGAAGGAAAACTCCTAATAGGAGGCGACTTCAATGCCAAACACCCTGACTGGAATTCCAGGATAACCTGTCCAGAAGGCGCCAAACTGCAACAACTAGCGCGCACCCACCATTTTGAGACATGGGGTCCAGTCGAGCCCACACACTTTCCAAAAAATGGAGGTAGGCCCGACGTGATAGACATAGCATTAACTAGGAGGATCACGGGATTTGTGACTGCAAGGACAATTAACAGAATGTCCTCCGATCACAACCCCGTCATCTTTGAGGTCGATGTGGGTGAATGGGTAGCACTCCCACAGTACCAGACGTCATACAAGCGTACCAACTGGGAGCAATACCGAGAAACTGTCGCATCGGATATTGCTCGCGCTCCGCCTATCACCGCAGATACCGTGGAACAAGCGCTACACGACCTCACAGGGACAATTCTGCAAGCGGCGGAGGACGCCACCCCTCCCATGAGGGACGGCCCCCCACCGCAAATACAACTCCCAGAACACCTGTTAGCGCAAATTCGGCACAAGAACCGAGTGGCCAAAGACTGGAAAATAACCAGAGATCCAGCCACCAGGAGGCTGCTCAACAGATTACAGAGGGAACTGAAGGTCGCGCTCAATGAGCATAGAAACCAGCAATGGCAAAACCGCCTCAGAACCCTCAACATACAGGACCAAACTCTTTGGAATGCCACAAGGCAGTTCACAAAAAGACGCGCTAGGTTGCCTCCTCTTCACGGCGAGCGGGGTCTGGTCTACAGCCATGCTGACAAGGCCAACGCCCTTGCCGACACATTTGAGAAGCAGTTTGAGGCAGCAGATCCCGAAGACGAGGACGACGAGCATGAAATTACAGTAAGACGCCAGCTGCGTGTCTTCCTCAATGCTGAGGATGACCCAGAGGACGAACCACCAATTTTTGCCCCTGAAGACGTGGCAAAAATAATCAAACACCTTCCAAACAAAAAGGCGCCCGGTCACGATAAGATCAGCAACCAGTTAGTAAAAAACCTCCCGCCATCGGCAATTACACTACTCGCGGACGTCTTCAACGAGATTACTCGTACCCGTGTGTTTCCAGCCTGCTGGAAGCACGCGGAAGTGGTCGCGATACACAAACCAGGGAAAGACCCCTTATTCCCGCAGCATTACAGGCCAATTAGCCTCCTGCCAACTCTCAGCAAGATCTATGAGCGCCTCCTGCTAGTACCCATACAGGATCACATCTCCAGAGAACACATCCTACCGGATTTCCAATTCGGTTTCCGGGAGAAACATTCTGCCCCCCAACAGATCATGAGAGTAGTTGAAGCTGCTACATCAGCCTTCAATCGAAATGGCTACTGCGGGATAGTGCTACTGGACGTGGCAAAAGCCTTTGATTCAGTATGGCACAAGGGGTTAATTTACAAATTATACACGCAGGGATTCCCCGGAAGTATAGTAAAGATTATCCACAGCTATCTCACGAATAGGACTTTCTCTGTCAAAGTAGAAACTTCCACCTCCACCAAAAGGCGTATTCGTGCTGGAGTGCCACAGGGATCGGTACTGGGCCCTGTTTTGTACAGCCTGTACACTGCAGATATCCCGACTGTCCCCCTGGTGCACACAGCTCAATACGCTGACGACACAGCCTTTTTCACAAGAAATGCGAACAAGGGCCTGGTCATACGTAGGCTACAAAGGGCACTAGATGACACAGACACATGGTCCCGTCGCTGGCGAATCACCATCAACGCTGAAAAGACTCAGGCAATGCTGATCACCAAAAAGATCGGCAAACGTGGTGCTCCTCAAAACCCACCTCCTCTCCTTCACCTCCAAGGCTCCCAACTCCCCTGGCGCAGAACTGCCAAATATTTGGGCGTAACCCTGGACCAACGTCTCACATGGAAAACCCATGTGGACGAGGTATACAGGAAAGTCTGCGCCAGAATGTCCGATCTCTACCCCATCCTTAACGTCAATAGTTCCTTATCCCCCTCCGTCGGAATCAACGCATACCTATCCCTAATCCGTCCCCAAATGGAGTACTCCTGCCCTGCCTGGGCGTACGCAGCCAGGAAACACCTGGACAGACTCCAAACGCTCCAAAACCGTTGCCTCAGAAGAGCCTTGCACCTACCGTATGGTTTTCCCACTATCGACCTGCACGTTGCTGCTGGAATTCCCCTCCTGAAAGATCGTTTCCAAGATCTGGCAAGGGCTTTCTATGAGAGTTCCTCCAGATCTGGAAACGAACTTATCCGCTCCCTAGGTCGGTATGACATGTCCCGCGATAAGCACAAACGTCCCATGACCATCTTTGATCCCTAGATCAAAGAGGAATATCCCAGACACCCATCCTCATTCCCACTCCTTCCCAAAAAACCCAACACCATGCCCACCCAGGGCAAGCACTAGACACACAAACAGAAACTCCAACACCATCCACAGACAATTAATACACAGTAAAAGACACACACAAACACAAAAACGTACAAAGAGGAGTAAAAGCCAACAGGCTACAAACTCCCCAACATTCTCCTTCACAGAGAGGGAAGCAAAGGAGTGAGCAGCAGCCGCCAGCCGCACGACCAAAACCACGTGAGACTACCACTGAAGCAACATGGGCGGCTGTCGTGACCGGGGTACGGGAGCGCGCGAGCGCACCCCTACCGGCCGCGTCATCCGCACAGCAGGAAACGCACACAGCACAGGACGTAAGACAAGACACCGATCAGATCCCTACCGACGGAGAAGGCCCTAGGGAAACCTCCCCCCAACGCCACAATCCCAGTCTGCGGAAAACGGCGGGGACAAACACCGCTCAGGAGGCGGAAACCACCACTCCTCCCCCGAGCGAACCAGTGCTGGGTTTCATGACCCAAACGCTGAACCTCCTCATGCAGCTGATGAGAGAGATGCAGCAGCAAAACGCACAAATCCTCGCCGCTTTACAAACGGTAGCTAAGCAGTCGCAGCCCTCAGCGACTTCCCTAACAGTTCAATCCCCCCGACCATGAATAGACGACCACATATACAAGGCCTAAAAATGTGCGTCTTTAACGCAGACAGCATTGTCCAGCAAGTCATGGAATTCAGGGAGTTCATGAAGGAACAACACATAGACATCTGTATGGTATCAGAAACTATGTTAAAACCGGGAGTAAAAGCGACAGTCCCAAACTATAGATGTTATAGGAAAGACAGGCCAACCGCAGGCGGCGGTGTAGCCATATACATTAAGAGAGGGATCCCCCACCATCAGGTATACCCACCAGTAACCAGGGAACTAGAGACTGTAGCAGTGGAAGTAGCCACGGCCACAGGACCTCTGACAATCGTTGCAGTATATCGTCAACCATCTTACCAACTTGACGAAGCAGATATTCCCGCCCTAGCGCAGATCAGAGGCAAACTCATAATAGGAGGCGACCTCAACGCCAAACACGCAGACTGGAACGCAAGACAAACCACGAGAGCCGGCATCCAACTGCAACGACTCGCACGCGATCACCAATTTAACGTCTGGGGTCCAGAAGAGCCGACCCACTTTCCTAAAAACGGAGACAGGCCAGACGTACTCGACATAGCTCTCACAAAGAGAATAACAGGGTTCGTAACGACGACGTCAATCAACAGAATGTCGTCCGATCACAACCCAGTAATAGTAGAGGTCGATGTGGGAGAATGGACGGCAATCCCACACCACCAGCAATCGTACAAACGCACGAACTGGGAGCAATTTCAGGAAAACGTCGCGACTGAAATTGCTCGCGCCCCGCCTCCGAATGCCGATACGGCTGAACAGGCGCTGGAAGACCTCACAAAGGCGATCCTACAAGCAGCAGAGGAGGCCACCCCCCCACGAAGGGACGGACCGCCCCCTCAAATCACGCTCCCGGAACATCTGCTTGCACAAATAAAGCATAAAAACAGGGTCGCAAAAGAGTGGAAACTCACCAGAAACCCGGCAACTAGGAGGCTGCTCAACCGCCTACAGAGAGAGCTGAAAGTAGCGCTCAATGAGCACCGAAACCAGAGATGGTCCGAAAGACTTTCGGCACTCAAAGTGGACGACAACAGCCTATGGCAAGCAACTCAACAGTTCACTCAAAGACGTGCGAGAATGCCGCCCCTACACGGCGAGCGAGGCGGCCTGGTCTTCAGTGCAGAAGACAAGGCCAATGCGCTTGCAGACGCGTTTGAACTTCAGTTTCAACCAGCAGAGGCGCAGGACCTGGACCACGAAAACATAGTCCGCCAACAGCTCGCAGTTTTCCTTGCAGCTGAAGACGACGATACCGAAGAACCACCGCTTTTCGCCCCGGAAGACGTGGCAAAAGTCATCAAGTCCTTGCCCAACAAAAAGGCTCCAGGACACGACCGGCTCACAAACCAGCTAGTTAAGAAACTCCCGCCCATGGCAATCACACACATCGCGGACGTCTTCAACGAGATTACTCGATCCCGCATGTTCCCAACATGTTGGAAACACGCGGAAGTGGCCGCGATAGCAAAACCGGGAAAAGACCCATTATTCCCACAGCACTACAGACCTATTAGTCTTCTGCCCACTCTCAGCAAAATATACGAGCGCCTCCTACTTGTTCCAATTGAACAACACATCGCCAGAGAGCAAATCCTGCCTGACTTCCAATTTGGTTTCAGGCAAAAACATTCCGCCCCACAACAAATTATGAGAGTGGTCGAAGCAGCCACAGAGGCCTTCAACCGCAGAAGCTACTGTGGGTTAGTGCTACTTGATGTAGCCAAAGCCTTCGATTCAGTATGGCACAATGGGTTATTGTACAAACTTTACACACAAGGTTTCCCCGGGACGATAGTAAAACTCCTTAGAAGCTATCTCTCGAATAGGACATTCTCCGTCAAAGTTGACAATGCACTATCTACCAGGCGACGCATATACGCGGGCGTGCCACAGGGATCGGTGCTAGGGCCTGTTCTGTACAGCTTGTACACGGCAGACACGCCCACCGCCCCCTTCGTGCACACCGCGCAATATGCTGACGACACTGCTTTTTTCACGCGCAACCCAAAGAGGGATCTGGTCACCAGACGACTACAGACAGTACTAGACGCGACTGACGACTGGGCCAAAAAGTGGCGCATCACGATAAACGGCAATAAGACACAAGCTATGATGATAACACGCAAACTAGGACCGCGCGGACCTAGGAGAAGGCCACCACTCCACCTCCAACTAAACGGGCAGGAGCTTCCCTGGAGAAATACAGCAAAATACCTTGGCGTCACTTTGGACAAAAAACTGACGTGGAAAGCGCACATCGAAGACTTGCGCAATCGAGCGTGTGCAAGAATGACAAAACTATACCCCATTCTCAACACTGACAGCTCCCTTGATGCAGCCACAGGTATCAGGACGTACTGCTCACTAGTACGCCCAATCATGGAGTACGCCAGCCCAATATGGGCATACGCGGCGAATATCCACCTTAAAAAACTCCAAGTAGTGCAAAATAGAGCACTTAGGCGCGCACTGCACGTCCCATCTCAGTTCCCAGCCGACGACCTACACGCTGCTGCAGACGTGAAAACGTTAAAAGATCGCTTCCAAGATCTCGCGCGAGCGTTCTATGAAACAGCAAATAGGTCAAGGAATCCACTTATAAACGCACTGGGCCAATACGACCCAAGACACTGTGTCCACAAAAGACCACTAGCAATCCTGCTAGAATAAGGATCACCAAATCACCCATCATCACATCGCATCATAATATCATCACTTTCACAACCATTATTTCACCACATCGTCATCAAAATACTCGCCTGATAAAAGGCAGCACCAAGAAACACAAAACAAAAGCACTATCCGCACAAGACATACCTTAACCATACCAGATCTAACCCACCAACCAGTCCCCATTGCAAAGTAAATGTCCTAGGACAAAAACTGAAACATAAGCCATCCCAATAAGGGAAGCATATAAGTGCTGAGTGAGCCGCCAGCCGCGTTCACTCAGCTGCTCGACTCGCTGCGGGTCGGATCTTCGCTACTACAGCTCTCGTCTCGCACCGACTTCTACAACCAGCCATGTCCGGACGCGGAAAGGGCGGCAAAGTCAAGGGAAAGTCAAAGTCCCGCTCCAGCCGGGCAGGACTCCAGTTCCCGGTCGGCAGAATCCACAGGCTGCTGCGAAAGGGAAACTACGCCGAGCGCGTCGGCGCCGGAGCGCCAGTCTACCTGGCCGCCGTCATGGAGTACCTCGCCGCTGAGGTGCTCGAGTTGGCCGGCAACGCGGCGCGCGACAACAAGAAGACGCGCATCATCCCGCGCCACCTCCAGCTCGCCATCCGCAACGACGAGGAGCTCAACAAGCTCCTGTCGGGCGTCACCATCGCACAGGGCGGTGTCCTGCCCAACATCCAGGCCGTCCTGCTGCCAAAGAAGACCGAGAAGAAGGCATAAAAAGCCAGCCTCCCCCTCCCTCGTGGTCGCAAAGCGCGCGCCGTGCCGTGTCGTGTGGTGGTGCCAGTCTCCTCCTGGCACCCCACCCACCCACCCGCGCGCCGCGGTCTGTGCACAATCGGCCCTTTTCAGGGCCACCATACACCTTTCGGCAAACAGAGCAAAATTCGGTCGTCCGTCCGCCCGCCCGCTGCCTGCCTACCTACTACTGAAACCTAACCTAACCTACGCTACGCTTGGGGGGCGGCGCGAATATCGCGGCTTCACGCACCCCCGGCCACAAAAGAAACACTAGTATATATGCACGCTACTAGACTAGAGGTAGGGGCGCCCGCGTCAACACACGCCGCTTTTACCCCCCTCTCTCTCTCCTCTTTTCGTTTCTTTTGCCCCCCCGTTGCCGACAGTGTGGCGCGCACACACAACCGCGGGGGCAACAAACACAAAACGACGAGGAGAGCCACGAAATCAATCAATAACGACAAACAGCTGCTGCCGGCTGGCTGGCCGCCGCGCGTCTTCGAAGGGACGCCACACACTTTTTTCTTTCTTTCTTTCTTTACCAATCCCTCCTCTCTCTCGGCCGCATCCCACACACACCGGGCACCATCCGTCGCAGCAGCAACCACATCACACGCTCGCTCTCGCGAAAACACAAACAATAATAAAATACGAAAAGGGCCCCCCCGAAACACAACTAAAATATATAATATCTAACGGAGGAAACACCTCCTCTCTCTCTCTCTCAAAAAAACAAACGACGACACGACTACAACTTTGCACTTTCTCTCGAACACAAGTGTGGTGGCCCTGAAAAGGGCCGTTTTGTCGCCTCCTCCTCCTTTCCCCGCCCACCCGCGCCTTCCGCCCTGCCACAACAGACAAGACGGACGCGCGCGGGGGGGGAACACTGTTTGTTGTTCCTTTTTTTTTCGTTCGCCCCCATGGCAGTGGCAGGCAGGGAAAAGAGCCGCAAAAACCGACAGACGGGGACGCTGCCTTAACCGCCGAAACCGTACAGGGTGCGCCCCTGCCTCTTCAGGGCGTACACCACGTCCATGGCGGTCACCGTCTTGCGCTTCGCGTGCTCCGTGTACGTCACCGCGTCGCGGATCACATTCTCCAGGAACACCTTCAGCACGCCGCGCGTCTCCTCGTAGATCAGACCGGAGATGCGCTTCACGCCGCCTCGGCGCGCCAGGCGGCGGATCGCCGGCTTCGTGATGCCCTGGATGTTGTCACGCAGCACCTTGCGGTGCCGCTTGGCGCCACCCTTGCCGAGCCCCTTTCCTCCCTTGCCGCGGCCAGTCATCTTCCTTCTACGGTCGGTCGGTCGGCTAAAAAAACAGCTAGTGTGTCAGGCAGCGGCGCGACGGCTCCTCTCCTCACGCTGGCGAGTCAGCTACAAACACGGCCCGGCCGGCGGCGGCCCCCCTATATAGACTCTGGCCGCCTTCCCCCACCACGCCGCACCGAGGGCATATAAGCGCGCGCCGCGCCCGCGCCCGCGCTACAGTTTTCGCCGAGAGGCCGTCCCGCACGCACCCTCGCTCCGTTCTCGCTCCGCCGTTCTCGTCCGACATGGCCCGCACAAAGCAGACGGCCCGCAAGTCCACCGGCGGAAAGGCGCCGCGCAAACAGCTCGCCACCAAGGCGGCGAGGAAGAGCGCGCCCGCCACCGGCGGCGTCAAGAAGCCCCACCGCTACCGGCCCGGAACCGTCGCGCTCCGAGAAATCAGGCGCTACCAAAAGAGCACCGAGCTGCTCATCCGCAAGCTGCCCTTCCAGCGCCTCGTGCGAGAGATCGCACAGGACTTCAAGACCGACCTGCGCTTCCAGAGCTCCGCCGTCATGGCGCTGCAGGAAGCCAGCGAGGCCTACCTCGTCGGCCTCTTCGAAGACACCAACCTGTGCGCCATCCACGCCAAGCGCGTCACCATCATGCCCAAGGACATCCAGCTGGCGCGCCGCATCCGCGGCGAGCGCGCCTAAGCAAGCTGCTGGCGACTGCACGACGCGCACAAAAACGGCCCTTTTCAGGGCCACTACCACCTCTCGAGAGCGAGCAAAAACATTGTCGTCGTCGTCAAGTCGTTTCCTCTCTTTTTTTTTCCGGCGGACGGACGTACGTCGGTGTCCTCCTTCCTTCCTTCCTTGGGCCGCCGCCGACCGTCAAAGCGCCCGCCCCCTCTTTTTGCCCCCCTCCTCGTCGCTCCCACCAAAACAACGCGGACCTACACATACAACACAACATCGCATCGAGAACGAAAACAACAGCGAATAAGGGCCACTGCTGCTTGGCACAAAAACGACACGACACCAAATCATATGTTTGTGCGTGTGTGTGCGCGATATAATAATTAATGTACATAAAAATATACACATATTATTACGCGTGTGGCCTCCTCTCTCTCAGCCACCGACGCCAAAAACAAACAAAAAAAGGCGAGCCCACAATTCGCACCATTTCTGTGGCCGCCGTCCAGGGGCGACACACGCAGGACACAGGCCTCCTCTCTTTCGACATGTTTCACAACCCGAAACCAAATACAACAAAAAAGGCGGCCGCCGCCACGCAACGGCACCAAATTTGTAACAAGCTTATCAATTTTTGCGTGGCGTGTGGCGTGGCCGCCAAAACAACAACAAACCAAAACCAAGGCCACACTGCTGGGGCCGAACACACCAGCACCACAGTGTATAACAACAACCAAAAACAACGGCGGGCGCGCGGCCGCGCTAGCGCTACTCCACGCACAACCCCCATCAAATCACGTCATACAACAAAAAAGAGCGGGCGGGCGGGCGCGGCGGCCGCACCAGACACAAGACCCACCCCCGCAACGACGCGCAACACGCATTGCTATAGATTTCTCTTTTCTTTTTCTTTCTGTGTGGCGCCGCGGCAAAAACAAAAAAAAGGCAAGCCAGGCGGCCACGCACGCGGCGGCTCCAAACAGCAACAAAACGAAAAAAACTACCAATACTAAACTACTCCTCTCCTCCTCCTCCCCCCACAGGCCCGCTGTAAACAGCAACACGACAACTCAGCTCCTCGGCAAACATGTGATGGCCCTGAGAAGGGCCGTTTTGGGCGGCAACGCGCGGCGACGACCGCGGCAGGCAGGCAGGCAGGCAGGACAGCCGCCGTGCCTGGCGGCGGCGACGCGCGCTTTGGCTGCTCGCCACTGCGTGGGGGGGACCGCAACCCAAACGGCTGCGCACTTTTCTCTCTGCTTTACTTCTTCTTCTTGGGCGACGCCTTCGCCTTCGACGGCGTCGTCGCCTTCTTGGGGCGGGGCGCCTTCGGCTTCTTCGTCGGAACCTTGGCAGCCTTCTTCGCCTTCGAGGGCGACTTGGCCTTGGCCGGCTTGGCCGCAGCAGCCTTCTTGGCCCCAGCGGGGGCGGCGGCGGCGCCGCCAGACGCCTTCTTGGCAGCGCCCGCCTTGCGCCCCGTAGCCGCCTTCACACCGCCAGCCTTCTTGGCGCCGGCAGCGCGGGCGCCCTTCTTCTCCTTGCTGGCCGCCGGAGCGGCGCGCCGCTTCTTGGCAGCGCCGGCGGCGCGCGCCTTGCCGCCCTCGGCCGAACCGCCGGCAGCTCCGCCTCCAGCCAGTTTAAACGAGCCGGACGCGCCCTTGCCCTTCGTCTGAACCAGCTCGCCGGCGACGACGGCCGACTTGAGGTACTTCTTGATAAACGGCGCCAGCTTCTCGGCGTCCAGCTTGTAGTGCGCCGCTATGTACTTCTTGATGGCCTGCAGCGACGACCCGCCGCGCTCCTTCAGGCTCTTGATGGCCGCCGTCACCATCTCAGAGGTGCGCGGGTGCGCAGGCTTGGCGCGCGGCTTCTTCGCAGACGCCGCCGCCGACTTGGCCTTCTTCGTCGTGCCCGTGGCCGCGGGGGCCGCAGCAGTCTCGTTCGTGGCCGCCTGATCCGCCATCTCCGTTCTTCAGCAGAGGAAAGAGAAAAAAGAGCGACGACAAAAGCTGGCTGGCGCGCACGTACTACTACTCTGGTGTGTGTGCACGCGGGCGCAGAGCGGCAGGGAATAATCGCGGCGCGCCCGCGCACCGCCAGTGTCGCGAGCGGGCGCGGACGGCCAAGAGAGCGGCCGCCACTCTGCGCGCCGCCGCGCGCCGCCTCGCGCGCTTGCTACGCTCGCACGTCCGGCAGCGTGGCCGGCGTCGCCCCGCACCCGCGCCCACACCGCCCGCGCCATTCCGGCCACCAAGGATGGGGCTACCCGCTGGCCCGCTCGCGGCGCCCGCGCATCCCCACCGTCGTGCCGCAAAACGCCGCCAAAGTGCGCCTACCGCGCCAAACAGCCTGGCCACGCCCGCCGAGAATCGCCGCCCCCGCCCGAATGCCGCCCCCACGACCCCACCCAACGTACCGGCACAGTGCCCAAACCTTCGGCAACGCCTCCACACCGCCGCCCAGCCCGCCCTCCCCAAACGGCCGGCGGCGCGCGCCCCCAAAGCCAAGCGTGCGGCGATGACGGGCGTGCAAACCCGGCACCACCGACCCATCGCCTCCCATCCGCCGCGTCCCGTGCGTGCGACACCCACCTGCCGCCGTCGCCACCCCCCCGTACGCCAGCCTCTCACCCTCGCCCACACACGTCCACGCAACACACACATTCCGCCACGTCGCCACACAAAATTGTCCCGGCAAAAATGCCGCCGCGCGGCGCGCACCGCAGCCCGCCCCCAAACAGCCACGGAAAAACCTGCACCCACACACACCCCACGCTACGGGACAAGGGCGTCCGCCCACCGCACGCCGGCACAAGCGCGCGCGCACACACACACACACACACACACAGCAATAATTTGGGACGCGACACGCAAAACCGACGGGCGCCCTCTCCTCCTCCTACGAGGCGCGGCGCGCTTCCCCTCGACAACCTTCGGGACAGGGGACACACACAGCCCACCGCCCCGGTACGCTACGACGTTACGCGTCTGTTTTCTTCTCTCTTTTCCTCTTTTTCTTCTCTTCTTGCTGCTTTCGGTGCTTCCTCGTCTTTTTCTTCGTTTCCTTCCGTTTTCCCTTTTTCCCCCGCCGACGCGCGCGACTACTCGACGCTAAACAACGTCCGGGGGTCGGTAACGCGTTTCGTTTCTTCTTCTTCTTCTTCTTCTTCTTATTATTATTAAAACAGCAAAACGTTACGTTTTTCATCGCAGCGCCCACACAGAGAGGTTTTCTCTCTCTCTCTCTCTCTCTCTCTCTCTCTCTCTCTCTCTCTCTCTCTCTCTCTCTCTTGTACGCGGCGTTTTCGGGCGCTACCAGACACCCCTTTTACGTTCGGTTAGGTTAGGTTAGGTTAGGTTAAGGAGGTTGCGCGTTAGGTTAGGTTAAGGAGGGGCTAGGTTAGGTTTAGGGGCTAGGTTAGGTTAAGGTTAACACTTCTTCAGAGGTTAGGTTTAGGGTTAGGTTAACGGGTTCAACGCACGTTGGGGGGGTTGGGTTAGGTTAGGTTAGGGGTCAGGTTAGGTCACAACCACACGTTTAAAAAAAAAAAAAACGGCTCACACGCGTTCAGGGGGAACGTCACAGCGCCGTTACCCAGCCGACCACGTGCGCCGTTCGTTAAGCGGGGCCACGGGCACAAGGCGGTCCCCGGCTGCCCGTTAAAACTTACCAGGGTTGCGGCGTCAACAGCGCTTCGTCTTGGCGCGCATACAGCCGGCTCCCACACAAACCGCCCGCTCGTCCAGCCACAAATTTCCCCGAAAAAGAGGGCGCGCCCACCCAACAGGCGCACACAAAACACCGGAAAAACAACAAAAACAAACAACACACACACCGAAACGGGCGGGCCCCGCCACAAAACTGCAACACCCCCCGCGGCCACGGGCTACCGACCGTGGCGCACACACACAAAACCAACGGGCAATACCGGCCGCGCGACCAACCACGTTCGCCTCAAAAAAAAAAAAAAAAAAAAAAAAAAAAAAAAAAAAAAAAAAAAACACTACACTTACCGCCACCCACCCAGCCTCCCCATTTGCCACGCGTCAACAACAGACAGTCGGCAACAGCAACGACAAAGACAAAACAGGGCAGCACAGTCTGTCTGCTGCTGCCGCACCCCGAGCCCGCCGGTGCGGGCAACACACACACACACACACACACACACACACACACCCATAGCCATTCCCTCTCGCTTTTGGTTTCCTCCGTCCGTCCGTTCCTTCCACCCACCGCCTCCCCTCCAAAAAAAAGGGGCCGCCGCCAGCACAGACCACGACACACACCAGCCACGGCGGCGACCGCAGCCACGAAACTAGGGGGCCGCCTCATATTCGGACATACACTGAGGGAAACAACAAGAATACACACCCAACAAGACAAGCGGCGGGACAAAAGAAAACAAACCGTCGACCAAACGACTACCACCAAAAAATTGCACAAAGAGGACAGAAAGGCACACAAAACGGACGACTGTTTCCTCGTGTCACACGACGACGACGCGGCCGCTCGCCCGCACCACAACATTACCCACCTTCCGTCCGTCCGTCTCGCCCGCCGCCCAGCCAAAACAAAACGCGCTCCCTCTCTCCACCACAACCACGCGCCGCGGCAACCGCCCGCCAGCGCCCTCTCCTGGCCGCAGCAACCCGCCGCCGCCAGGGGGCGCGCGCACACCGCCAACTTCGCGGCCGGCCGCTGCTCACAGAGCAAACGCGCGCCGCGCTCAAAACTCCGCCAAACAACGGAACTCGTATCGTCATATCTCTCTTCTGTTGGTGGGTTTTTTCTTCTTTCCTTTTCTTTGCCTTTCTCCTCTACTCTCTTCCTGTTCCCCAAGCAACAACAACAACAACAACAACCCAAAGAAAAAAACCACCGCCCTCGGCAAAAGTAGCACGTCACCCACAGCCGAAAAACGCAAACAAATCCCGGGCCGCCTGCCTCCTCTCCCAGCCCCATATATCCGAGCAACGGGCACCGGCCGCGTCATCGCCCCCCCCATCTCCGACGACGCGCACCCTCGCTCACAGCCGGCCCGCCCACGTATGTATATTCGACGCCACACACACACACAGAGACGCAAACCGCACCAACAAAATTTGGCATCGCCATCGAAATAGGGACAGTAATTAGAAAAAAAAAAAAAAAAAAAGAAAGAACAAACAAGACACACAGAGGGCACGACAGACAATCCCGCTCTTCGGCTACAGACACATGTGGTGGCCCTGAAAAGGGCCGTTTTTGGTTTCCGTGCACCCCCAAAGCACAGAGGCGGCAGCTTCTTTTTCGCCAATCACAGGAGAAAACAAGCCAGCCGACCGCTCTACTTCGAGCTCGTGTACTTGGTCACCGCCTTGGTGCCCTCGCTCACGGCGTGCTTGGCCAGCTCGCCGGGCAGCAACAGCCGCACAGCGGTCTGGATCTCGCGGGACGTGATCGTCGACCGCTTGTTGTAGTGCGCCAGGCGCGACGCCTCGGCAGCAATGCGCTCGAAAATGTCGTTCACAAAGCTGTTCATGATGCTCATCGCCTTCGACGAGATGCCCGTGTCAGGGTGCACCTGCTTCAGCACCTTGTAAATGTAGATGGCATAGCTCTCCTTCCTCTTGCGCTTCTTCTTCTTGTCGCCCTTCGAGATATTCTTCTGCGCCTTGCCCGCCTTCTTCGCGGCCTTTCCACTAGTCTTGGGCGGCATCTCGTCAGCGACAGCGATCCGTACCGTACAGCTCAGCGTCTCTCAGCACAGTGGCCCGCTGCGCGCCCGCCGCGCGCCCTTTATAAAAGCTCGCCCGCTTCCCACCGCCGACCAATGGGGAGCGCGCGCAACCGGCCGCCGCACCCGAGGCCATAAAGGGGGGCGACCCGCCGCCAGCCGCGTTCACTCAGCTGCTCGACTCGCTGCGGGTCGGATCTTCGCTACTACAGCTCTCGTCTCGCACCGACTTCTACAACCAGCCATGTCCGGACGCGGAAAGGGCGGCAAAGTCAAGGGAAAGTCAAAGTCCCGCTCCAGCCGGGCAGGACTCCAGTTCCCGGTCGGCAGAATCCACAGGCTGCTGCGAAAGGGAAACTACGCCGAGCGCGTCGGCGCCGGAGCGCCAGTCTACCTGGCCGCCGTCATGGAGTACCTCGCCGCTGAGGTGCTCGAGTTGGCCGGCAACGCGGCGCGCGACAACAAGAAGACGCGCATCATCCCGCGCCACCTCCAGCTCGCCATCCGCAACGACGAGGAGCTCAACAAGCTCCTGTCGGGCGTCACCATCGCACAGGGCGGTGTCCTGCCCAACATCCAGGCCGTCCTGCTGCCAAAGAAGACCGAGAAGAAGGCATAAAAAGCCAGCCTCCCCCTCCCTCGTGGTCGCAAAGCGCGCGCCGTGCCGTGTCGTGTGGTGGTGCCAGTCTCCTCCTGGCACCCCACCCACCCACCCGCGCGCCGCGGTCTGTGCACAATCGGCCCTTTTCAGGGCCACCATACACCTTTCGGCAAACAGAGCAAAATTCGGTCGTCCGTCCGCCCGCCCGCTGCCTGCCTACCTACTACTGAAACCTAACCTAACCTACGCTACGCTTGGGGGGCGGCGCGAATATCGCGGCTTCACGCACCCCCGGCCACAAAAGAAACACTAGTATATATGCACGCTACTAGACTAGAGGTAGGGGCGCCCGCGTCAACACACGCCGCTTTTACCCCCCTCTCTCTCTCCTCTTTTCGTTTCTTTTGCCCCCCCGTTGCCGACAGTGTGGCGCGCACACACAACCGCGGGGGCAACAAACACAAAACGACGAGGAGAGCCACGAAATCAATCAATAACGACAAACAGCTGCTGCCGGCTGGCTGGCCGCCGCGCGTCTTCGAAGGGACGCCACACACTTTTTTCTTTCTTTCTTTCTTTACCAATCCCTCCTCTCTCTCGGCCGCATCCCACACACACCGGGCACCATCCGTCGCAGCAGCAACCACATCACACGCTCGCTCTCGCGAAAACACAAACAATAATAAAATACGAAAAGGGCCCCCCCGAAACACAACTAAAATATATAATATCTAACGGAGGAAACACCTCCTCTCTCTCTCTCTCAAAAAAACAAACGACGACACGACTACAACTTTGCACTTTCTCTCGAACACAAGTGTGGTGGCCCTGAAAAGGGCCGTTTTGTCGCCTCCTCCTCCTTTCCCCGCCCACCCGCGCCTTCCGCCCTGCCACAACAGACAAGACGGACGCGCGCGGGGGGGGGAACACTGTTTGTTGTTCCTTTTTTTTTCGTTCGCCCCCATGGCAGTGGCAGGCAGGGAAAAGAGCCGCAAAAACCGACAGACGGGGACGCTGCCTTAACCGCCGAAACCGTACAGGGTGCGCCCCTGCCTCTTCAGGGCGTACACCACGTCCATGGCGGTCACCGTCTTGCGCTTCGCGTGCTCCGTGTACGTCACCGCGTCGCGGATCACATTCTCCAGGAACACCTTCAGCACGCCGCGCGTCTCCTCGTAGATCAGACCGGAGATGCGCTTCACGCCGCCTCGGCGCGCCAGGCGGCGGATCGCCGGCTTCGTGATGCCCTGGATGTTGTCACGCAGCACCTTGCGGGTGCCGCTTGGCGCCACCCTTGCCGAGCCCCTTTCCTCCCTTGCCGCGGCCAGTCATCTTCCTTCTACGGTCGGTCGGTCGGCTAAAAAAACAGCTAGTGTGTCAGGCAGCGGCGCGACGGCTCCTCTCCTCACGCTGGCGAGTCAGCTACAAACACGGCCCGGCCGGCGGCGGCCCCCCTATATAGACTCTGGCCGCCTTCCCCCACCACGCCGCACCGAGGGCATATAAGCGCGCGCCGCGCCCGCGCCCGCGCTACAGTTTTCGCCGAGAGGCCGTCCCGCACGCACCCTCGCTCCGTTCTCGCTCCGCCGTTCTCGTCCGACATGGCCCGCACAAAGCAGACGGCCCGCAAGTCCACCGGCGGAAAGGCGCCGCGCAAACAGCTCGCCACCAAGGCGGCGAGGAAGAGCGCGCCCGCCACCGGCGGCGTCAAGAAGCCCCACCGCTACCGGCCCGGAACCGTCGCGCTCCGAGAAATCAGGCGCTACCAAAAGAGCACCGAGCTGCTCATCCGCAAGCTGCCCTTCCAGCGCCTCGTGCGAGAGATCGCACAGGACTTCAAGACCGACCTGCGCTTCCAGAGCTCCGCCGTCATGGCGCTGCAGGAAGCCAGCGAGGCCTACCTCGTCGGCCTCTTCGAAGACACCAACCTGTGCGCCATCCACGCCAAGCGCGTCACCATCATGCCCAAGGACATCCAGCTGGCGCGCCGCATCCGCGGCGAGCGCGCCTAAGCAAGCTGCTGGCGACTGCACGACGCGCACAAAAACGGCCCTTTTCAGGGCCACTACCACCTCTCGAGAGCGAGCAAAAACATTGTCGTCGTCGTCAAGTCGTTTCCTCTCTTTTTTTTTCCGGCGGACGGACGTACGTCGGTGTCCTCCTTCCTTCCTTCCTTGGGCCGCCGCCGACCGTCAAAGCGCCCGCCCCCTCTTTTTGCCCCCCTCCTCGTCGCTCCCACCAAAACAACGCGGACCTACACATACAACACAACATCGCATCGAGAACGAAAACAACAGCGAATAAGGGCCACTGCTGCTTGGCACAAAAACGACACGACACCAAATCATATGTTTGTGCGTGTGTGTGCGCGATATAATAATTAATGTACATAAAAATATACACATATTATTACGCGTGTGGCCTCCTCTCTCTCAGCCACCGACGCCAAAAACAAACAAAAAAAGGCGAGCCCACAATTCGCACCATTTCTGTGGCCGCCGTCCAGGGGCGACACACGCAGGACACAGGCCTCCTCTCTTTCGACATGTTTCACAACCCGAAACCAAATACAACAAAAAAGGCGGCCGCCGCCACGCAACGGCACCAAATTTGTAACAAGCTTATCAATTTTTGCGTGGCGTGTGGCGTGGCCGCCAAAACAACAACAAACCAAAACCAAGGCCACACTGCTGGGGCCGAACACACCAGCACCACACAGTGTATAACAACAACCAAAAACAACGGCGGGCGCGCGGCCGCGCTAGCGCTACTCCACGCACAACCCCCATCAAATCACGTCATACAACAAAAAAGAGCGGGCGGGCGGGCGCGGCGGCCGCACCAGACACAAGACCCACCCCCGCAACGACGCGCAACACGCATTGCTATAGATTTCTCTTTCTTTTTCTTTCTGTGTGGCGCCGCGGCAAAAACAAAAAAAAGGCAAGCCAGGCGGCCACGCACGCGGCGGCTCCAAACAGCAACAAAACGAAAAAAACTACCAATACTAAACTACTCCTCTCCTCCTCCTCCCCCCACAGGCCCGCTGTAAACAGCAACACGACAACTCAGCTCCTCGACAGCAACACGACAACTCAGCTCCTCGGCAAACATGTGATGGCCCTGAGAAGGGCCGTTTTGGGCGGCAACGCGCGGCGACGACCGCGGCAGGCAGGCAGGCAGGCAGGACAGCCGCCGTGCCTGGCGGCGGCGACGCGCGCTTTGGCTGCTCGCCACTGCGTGGGGGGGACCGCAACCCAAACGGCTGCGCACTTTTCTCTCTGCTTTACTTCTTCTTCTTGGGCGACGCCTTCGCCTTCGACGGCGTCGTCGCCTTCTTGGGGCGGGGCGCCTTCGGCTTCTTCGTCGGAACCTTGGCAGCCTTCTTCGCCTTCGAGGGCGACTTGGCCTTGGCCGGCTTGGCCGCCAGCAGCCTTCTTGGCCCCAGCGGGGGCGGCGGCGGCGCCGCCAGACGCCTTCTTGGCAGCGCCCGCCTTGCGCCCCGTAGCCGCCTTCACACCGCCAGCCTTCTTGGCGCCGGCAGCGCGGGCGCCCTTCTTCTCCTTGCTGGCCGCCGGAGCGGCGCGCCGCTTCTTGGCAGCGCCGGCGGCGCGCGCCTTGCCGCCCTCGGCCGAACCGCCGGCAGCTCCGCCTCCAGCCAGTTTAAACGAGCCGGACGCGCCCTTGCCCTTCGTCTGAACCAGCTCGCCGGCGACGACGGCCGACTTGAGGTACTTCTTGATAAACGGCGCCAGCTTCTCGGCGTCCAGCTTGTAGTGCGCCGCTATGTACTTCTTGATGGCCTGCAGCGACGACCCGCCGCGCTCCTTCAGGCTCTTGATGGCCGCCGTCACCATCTCAGAGGTGCGCGGGTGCGCAGGCTTGGCGCGCGGCTTCTTCGCAGACGCCGCCGCCGACTTGGCCTTCTTCGTCGTGCCCGTGGCCGCGGGGGCCGCAGCAGTCTCGTTCGTGGCCGCCTGATCCGCCATCTCCGTTCTTCAGCAGAGGAAAGAGAAAAAAGAGCGACGACAAAAGCTGGCTGGCGCGCACGTACTACTACTCTGGTGTGTGTGCACGCGGGCGCAGAGCGGCAGGGAATAATCGCGGCGCGCCCGCGCACCGCCAGTGTCGCGAGCGGCGCGGACGGCCAAGAGAGCGGCCGCCACTCTGCGCGCCGCCGCGCGCCGCCTCGCGCGCTTGCTACGCTCGCACGTCCGGCAGCGTGGCCGGCGTCGCCCCGCACCCGCGCCCACACCGCCCGCGCCATTCCGGCCACCAAGGATGGGGCTACCCGCTGGCCCGCTCGCGGCGCCCGCGCATCCCCACCGTCGTGCCGCAAAACGCCGCCAAAGTGCGCCTACCGCGCCAAACAGCCTGGCCACGCCCGCCGAGAATCGCCGCCCCCGCCCGAATGCCGCCCCCACGACCCCACCCAACGTACCGGCACAGTGCCCAAACCTTCGGCAACGCCCTCCACACCGCCGCCCAGCCCGCCCTCCCCAAACGGCCGGCGGCGCGCGCCCCCAAAGCCAAGGCGTGCGGCGATGACGGGCGTGCAAACCCGGCACCACCGACCCATCGCCTCCCATCCGCCGCGTCCCGTGCGTGCGACACCCACCTGCCGCCGTCGCCACCCCCCGTACGCCAGCCTCTCACCCTCGCCCACACACGTCCACGCAACACACACATTCCGCCACGTCGCCACACAAAAATTGTCCCGGCAAAAATGCCGCCGCGCGGCGCGCACCGCAGCCCGCCCCCAAACAGCCACGGAAAAACCTGCACCCACACACACCCCACGCTACGGGACAAGGGCGTCCGCCCACCGCACGCCGGCACAAGCGCGCGCGCACACACACACACACACACACACAGCAATAATTTGGGACGCGACACGCAAAACCGACGGGCCGCCCTCTCCTCCTCCTACGAGGCGCGGCGCGCTTCCCCTCGACAACCTTCGGGACAGGGGACACACACAGCCCACCCGCCCCGGTACGCTACGACGTTACGCGTCTGTTTTCTTCTCTCTTTTCCTCTTTTTCTTCTCTTCTTGCTGCTTTCGGTGCTTCCTCGTCTTTTTCTTCGTTTCCTTCCGTTTTCCCTTTTTCCCCCGCCGACGCGCGCGACTACTCGACGCTAAACAACGTCCGGGGGTCGGTAACGCGTTTCGTTTCTTCTTCTTCTTCTTCTTCTTCTTATTATTATTAAAACAGCAAAACGTTACGTTTTTCATCGCAGCGCCCACACAGAGAGGTTTTCTCTCTCTCTCTCTCTCTCTCTCTCCTCTCTCTCTCTCTCTCTCTCTCTCTCTTGTACGCGGCGTTTTTCGGGCGCTACCAGACACCCCTTTTACGTTCGGTTAGGTTAGGTTAGGTTAGGTTAAGGAGGTTGCGCGTTAGGTTAGGTTAAGGAGGGGCTAGGTTAGGTTTAGGGGCTAGGTTAGGTTAAGGTTAACACTTCTTCAGAGGTTAGGTTTAGGGTTAGGTTAACGGGTTCAACGCACGTTGGGGGGGTTGGGTTAGGTTAGGTTAGGGGTCAGGTTAGGTCACAACCACACGTTTAAAAAAAAAAAAAAAACGGCTCACACGCGTTCAGGGGGAACGTCACAGCGCCGTTACCCAGCCGACCACGTGCGCCGTTCGTTAAGCGGGGCCACGGGCACAAGGCGGTCCCCGGCTGCCCGTTAAAACTTACCAGGGTTGCGGCGTCAACAGCGCTTCGTCTTGGCGCGCATACAGCCGGCTCCCACACAAACCGCCCGCTCGTCCAGCCACAAATTTCCCCGAAAAAGAGGGCGCGCCCACCCAACAGGCGCACACAAAACACCGGAAAAACAACAAAAACAAACAACACACACACCGAAACGGGCGGGCCCCGCCACAAAACTGCAACACCCCCCGCGGCCACGGGCTACCGACCGTGGCGCACACACACAAAACCAACGGGCAATACCGGCCGCGCGACCAACCACGTTCGCCTCAAAAAAAAAAAAAAAAAAAAAAAAAAAAAAAAAAAAAAAAAAAAAAAAAAACACTACACTTACCGCCACCCACCCAGCCTCCCCATTTGCCACGCGTCAACAACAGACAGTCGGCAACAGCAACGACAAAGACAAAACAGGGCAGCACAGTCTGTCTGCTGCTGCCGCACCCCGAGCCCGCCGGTGCGGGCAACACACACACACACACACACACACACACACACACACCCATAGCCATTCCCTCTCGCTTTTGGTTTCCTCCGTCCGTCCGTTCCTTCCACCCACCGCCTCCCCTCCAAAAAAAAAGGGGGCCGCCGCCAGCACAGACCACGACACACACCAGCCACGGCGGCGACCGCAGCCACGAAACTAGGGGGCCGCCTCATATTCGGACATACACTGAGGGAAACAACAAGAATACACACCCAACAAGACAAGCGGCGGGACAAAAGAAAACAAACCGTCGACCAAACGACTACCACCAAAAAATTGCACAAAGAGGACAGAAAGGCACACAAAACGGACGACTG
>JAOYRU010001161.1:0-31595 GCA_026315105.1 Locusta migratoria | reverse complement strand
AAGTAAAATAGAAATATTTTCAAGGAGCAGATGATTTTGATGTATATAGTTGCAATGTGTTGGTGTGCGTCTGGTGCGCGATTCACCGTTTGTGACACTTTTAGCCACTACCTTCATTTTTTCGACAGAAAGTTTTATTTTGCTGTTTCTTAATGGTAATGCAGTTGTTTCGCCGTTTGTTTAAGTAATTTAGTAATATTTTCAAGGAGCAGACCATTTTGGATGTATATAGTTGCAATGGGTCGGTGGGCGTCTGGTGCGCGATTCACCGGTAATGACATTTTTAGCCACTACCTTCATTTTTCGACAGAATGATTTATATTGTTGTTTCTTAATGGTAATGCAGTTTATTCGTCGTTTGTTTAAGTAAAATAGACATATTTTCAAGGGGCAGATGATTTTGGATGTATATATTTGCAATGGTCAACGGGCGTCTGGTGCTCGTTTCACCTGTTTTGACGTTTAATGCTCCTACCTCCATTTTTTCGGCAGAATGTTTTATTTTGCTATTTCTGAATGGTAATGCAGTTGATTCGCCGTTTGTTTAAGTAATTTAGTAATATTTTCAAGGAGCAGACCATTTTGGATGTATATAGTTGCAATGGGTCGGTGGGCGTCTGGTGCGCGATTAACCGGTAATGACACTTTTAGCCACTACCTTCATTTTTTCGACAGAATGTTTTATTTTGCTGTTTCTGAATGGTAATGCATTTATTCGCCGTTTGTTTAAGTAAAATAGTCATATTTTCAAGGAGTTGATCATTTTGGATGTATATATTTGCAATGGTCAACGGGCGTCTGGTGCTCGTTTCACCGGTTTTGACGTTTAATGCCCCTACCTCCATTTTTCGGAGGAATGTTTTATTTTGCTGTTTCTGAATGGTAATGCAGTTTATTCGCCGTTTGTTTAACTAAACTAGACATAATTTCAAGCGGCCGATGGTTTTGGATGTATATAGTTGCAATGGGCCGTTGGGCGTCTGGAGCGCGATTTACCGGTTTTGACACATATAGCCACTACCTTCATTTTTTCGAAAGAATGTTTTATTTTGCTTTTTCTGAATGGTAATGCAGTTCATTCGCCGTTTGTTTATGTAAAATAGACATATTTTCAAGGAGCAGATGAATTTTGATGTATATAGTTGCAATGGGTCGGTGGGCGTCTGGTGCGCGATTCACCGGTTCTGACAATTTTAGCCACTACCTCCATTATTTCGACATAATGTTTTATTTTGCTGTTTCTGATTGATAATGCAGTTGATTCGCCGTTTGTTTAAGTAAAATAGACATATTTTCAAGGAGCAGATTATTTTGGATATATATAGTTGCAATGGGCCGGTGGGGCGTCTAGTGCGCGATTCACCGGTAATGACACTTTTAGCCCACTACCTTCATTTTTCAACAGAATGTTTTATTTTGCTGTTTCTGAATGGTAATGCAGATGATTCGCCGTTTGTTTAAGTAAATAAGTTATATTTTTGTGGAGCAGATCATTTTGGATGTATATAGTTGCAATGGGTCGGTGGGCGTCTGGTGCGCGGTTCACCGGTTATGACACTTTTAGCCACAACCCCCATTTTTTCGACAGAATGTTTTATTTTGCTGTTTCTTAGTGGTAATGCAGTTGATTCGCGGTTTGTTTAAGTAAAATAGACATATTTTCAAGGAGCAGATGATTTTGGATGTATATAGTTGCAATGGGTCGGTGGGCGTCTGGTGCGCGATTCAGCGGTTGTGACACACTTAGCCACTACCTTCATTTTTTCGACAGAATGTTTTATTTTGCTGTTTCTGAATGGTAATGCAGTTTATTCGCCGTTTGTTTAAGTAAAATAGATATATTTTCAAGGAGCAGATGATTTTGGATGTATATAGTTGCAATGGGCCGGTGGGCGTCTGGTGCGCGATTCACCGGTTATGACACTTTTAGCCACTACCTTCATTTTTTCGACAGAATGTTTTATTTTGCTGTTTCTGAATGGTAATGCAGTTTATTCGCCGTTTGTTTAATTAAAATAGACATATTTTCAAGGAGCTGATGAATTTGGATGTATATAGTTGCAATGGGTCGGTGGGCGTCTGGTGCGCGATTCACCGGTTATGACACTTTTAGCCACTACCTTCATTTTTACGACAGAATATTTTATTTTGCTGTTTCAGAATGGTAATGCAGTTGATTCGCCGTTTGTTTAAGTAAAATAGACATATTTTCAAGGAGCAGATGATTTTGGACGTATATAGTTGCAATGGGTCGGTGGGCGTCTGGTGCGCGATTCACCGGTTATGACACTTTTAGCCACTACCTTCATTTTTTCGACAAAATGTTTTATTTTGCTGTTTCTGAATGGTAATGCAGTTTATTTGCCGTTTGTTGAAGTAAAATAGAAATATTTTCAAGGAGCAGATGATTTTGATATATATTGTTGCAATGTGTCGGTGTGCGTCTGGTGCGCGATTCACCGTTTGTGACACTTTTAGCCACTACCTTCATTTTTTCGACAGAAAGTTTTATTTTGCTGTTTCTTAATGGTAATGCAGTTGTTTCGCCGTTTGTTTAAGTAAATTAGTCATATTTTCAAGGAGCAGACCATTTTGGATGTATATTCTTGCAATGGGTCGGTGGGCGTCTGGTGCGCGATTCACCGGTAATGACACTTTTAGCCACTACCTTCATTTTTTCGACAGAATGTTTTATATTGTTGTTTCTTAATGGTAATGCAGTTTATTCGCTTTTGTTTAAGTAAAATAGACATATTTTCAAGGGGCAGATGATTTTGGATGTATATATTTGCAATGGTCAACGGGCGTCTGGTGCTCGTTTCACCTGTTTTGACGTTTAATGCTCCTACCTCCATTTTTTCGGCAGAATGTTTTATTTTGCTATTTCTGAATGGTAATGCAGTTGATTCGCCGTTTGTTTAAGTAATTTAGTAATATTTTCAAGGAGCAGACCATTTTGGATGTATATAGTTGCAATGGGTCGGTGGGCGTCTGGTGCGCGATTAACCGGTAATGACACTTTTAGCCACTACCTTCATTTTTTCGACAGAATGTTTTATTTTGCTGTTTCTGAATGGTAATGCATTTATTCGCCGTTTGTTTAAGTAAAATAGTCATATTTTCAAGGAGTTGATCATTTTGGATGTATATATTTGCAATGGTCAACGGGCGTCTGGTGCTCGTTTCACCGGTTTTGACGTTTAATGCCCCTACCTCCATTTTTCGGCAGAATGTTTTATTTTGCTGTTTCTGAATGGTAATGCAGTTTATTCGCCGTTTGTTTAACTAAACTAGACATAATTTCAAGCGGCCGATGGTTTTGGAAGTATATAGTTGCAATGGGCCGTTGGGCGTCTGGAGCGCGATTTACCGGTTTTGACACATATAGCCACTACCTTCATTTTTTCGAAAGAATGTTTTATTTTGCTTTTTCTGAATGGTAATGCAGTTCATTCGCCGTTTGTTTATGTAAAATAGACATATTTTCAAGGAGCAGATGAATTTTGATGTATATAGTTGCAATGGGTCGGTGGGCGTCTGGTGCGCGATTCACCGGTTATGACAATTTTAGCCACTACCTCCATTTTTTCGACATAATGTTTTATTTTGCTGTTTCTGATTGGCAATGCAGTTCATTCGCCGTTTGTTTAAGTAAAATAGACATATTTTCAAGGAGCAGATGATTTTGGATGTATATAGTTGCAATGGGTCGGTGGGCGTCTGGTGCGCGGTTCACCGGTTATGACACTTTTAGCCACAACCCCCATTTTTTCGACAGAATGTTTTATTTTGCTGTTTCTTAGTGGTAATGCAGTTGATTCGTCGCCGTTTGTTTAAGTAAAATAGACATATTTTCAAGGAGCAGATGATTTTGGATGTATATAGTTGCAATGGGTCGGTGGGCGTCTGGTGCGCGATTCACCGGTTGTGACACACTTAGCCACTACCTTCATTTTTCGACAGAATGTTTTATTTTGCTGTTTCTGAATGGTAATGCAGTTTATTCGCCGTTTGTTTAAGTAAAATAGATATATTTTCAAGGAGCAGATGATTTTGGATGTATATAGTTGCAATGGGCCGGTGGGCGTCTGGTGCGCGATTCACCGGTTATGACACTTTTAGCCACTACCTTCATTTTTTCGACAGAATGTTTTATTTTGCTGTTTCTGAATGGTAATGCAGTTTATTCGTCGTTTGTTTAAGTAAAATAGACATATTTTCAAGGAGTTGATGATTTTGGATGTATATAGTTGCAATGGGTCGGTGGGCGTCTGGTGCGCGATTCACCGGTTATGACACTTTTAGCCACTACCTTCATTTTTAGGACAGAATATTTTATTTTGCTGTTTCTGAATGGTAATGCAGTTGATTCGCCGTTTGTTTAAGTAAAATA
Organism: Locusta migratoria; assembly: GCA_026315105.1. NCBI lineage: Eukaryota > Metazoa > Arthropoda > Insecta > Orthoptera > Acrididae > Locusta > Locusta migratoria. The sequence continues at coordinate 27,202 of JAOYRU010001161.1, read as the reverse complement.
GACATATTTTCAAGGAGCAGATGATTTTGGACGTATATAGTTGCAATGGGTCGGTGGGCGTCTGGTGCGCGATTCACCGGTTATGACACTTTTAGCCACTACGTTCATTTTTTCGACAAAATGTTTTATTTTGCTGTTTCTGAATGGTAATGCAGTTTATTCGCCGTTTGTTGAAGTAAAATAGAAATATTTTCAAGGAGCAGATGATTTTGATGTATATAGTTGCAATGTGTCGGTGTGCGTCTGGTGCGCGATTCACCGTTTGTGACACTTTTGCCACTACCTTCATTTTTTCGACAGAAAGTTTTATTTTGCTGTTTCTTAATGGTAATGCAGTGTTTTCGCCGTTTGTTTAAGTAAATTAGTCATATTTTCAAGGAGCAGACCATTTTGGATGTATATTGTTGCAATGGGTCGGTGGGCGTCTGGTGCGCGATTCACCGGTAATGACACTTTTAGCAACTACCTTCATTTTTTTCGACAGAATGTTTTATATTGTTGTTTCTTAATGGTAATGCAGTTTATTCGTCGTTTGTTTAAGTAATATAGACATATTTTCAAGGGGCAGATGATTTTGGATGTATATATTTGCAATGGTCAACGGGCGTCTGGTGCTCGTTTCACCTGTTTTGACGTTTAATGCTCCTACCTCCATTTTTTCGGCAGAATATTTTATTTTGCTGTTTCTGAATGGTAATGCAGTTTATTCGTCGTTTGTTTAAGTAAAATAGACATATTTTCAAGGAGCAGATGATTTTGGATGTATATAGTTGCAATGGGCCGGTGGGCGTCTGGTGCGCGGTTCACCGGTTATGACACTTTTAGCCACAACCCCCATTTTTTTCGACAGAATGTTTTTTTTTACTGTTTCTTAGTGGTAATGCAGTTGATTCGCCGTTTGTTTAAGTAAATAAGTTATATTTTAAGGAGCAGATCATTTTGGATGTATATAGTTGCAATGGGTCGGTGGGCGTCTGGTACGCGATTCACCGGTTATGTCACTTTTAGCCACTACCTTCATTTTTTCGACAGAATGTTTTATTTTGCTGTTTCTTAATGGTAATGCAGTTCATTCGCCATTTGTTTAAGTAAAATAGACATATTTTCAAGGAGCTGATGATTTTGGATGTATATAGTTGCAATGGGGTCGGTGGGCGTCTGGTGTGCGATTCACCGGTTATGACACTTTTAGCCACTACCTTCATTTTTACGACAGAATGATTTATTTTGCTGTTTCTGAATGGTAATGCAGTTGATTCGCCGTTTGTTTAAGGAAATTAGTAATATTTTCAAGGAGCAGACCATTTTGGATGTATATAGTTGCAATGGGTTGGTGGGCGTCTGGTGCGCAATTAACCGGTAATGACACTTTTAGCCACTACCTTCATTTTTTCGACAGAATGTTTTACTTTGCTGTTTCTGAATGGTAAGGCATTTATTCGCCGTTTGTTTAAGTAAAATAGTCATATTTTCAAGGAGTTGATCATTTTGGATGTATATATTTGCAATGGTCAACGGGCGTCTGGTGCTCGTTTCACCGGTTTTGACGTTTAATGCCCCTACCTCCATTTTTCGGCAGAATGTTTTTTTTGCTGTTTCTGAATGGTAATGCAGTTTATTCGCCGTTTGTTTAACTAAACTAGACATAATTTCAAGCAGCCGATGGTTTTGGATGTATATAGTTGCAATGGGCCGTTGGGCGTCTGGAGCGCGATTTACCGGTTTTGACACATATAGCCACTACCTTCATTTTTTCGAAAGAATGTTTTATTTTGCTTTTTCTGAATGGTAATGCAGTTCATTCGCCGTTTGTTTGTGTAAAATAGACATATTTTCAAGGAGCAGATGAATTTTGATGTATATAGTTGCAATGGGTCGGTGGGCGTCTGGTGCGCGATTCAACGGTTATGACAATTTTATCCACTACCTTCATTTTTTCGACATAATGTTTTATTTTGCTGTTTCTGATTGGTAATGCAGTTGATTCGCCGTTTGTTTAAGTAAAATAGACATATTTTCAAGGAGCAGATGATTTTGGATGTATATAGTAGCAATGGGCCGGTGGGGCGTCTAGTGCGCAATTCACCGGTAATGACACTTTTAGCCACTACCTACATTTTTCAACAGAATGTTTTATTTTGCTGTTTCTGAATGGTAATGCAGTTGATTCGCCGTTTGTTTAAGTAAATAAGTTATATTTTTGTGGAGCAGATCATTTTGGATGTATATAGTTGCAATGGGTCGGTGGGCGTCTGGTGCGCGGTTCACCGGTTATGACACTTTTAGCCACAACCCCCATTTTTTCGACAGAATGTTTTATTTTGCTGTTTCTTAGTGGTAATGCAGTTGATTCGCCGTTTGTTTAAGTAAAATAGACATATTTTCAAGGAGCAGATGATTTTGGATGTATATAGTTGCAATGGGTTGGTGGGCGTCTGGTGCGCGATTCACCGGTTGTGACACACTTAGCCACTACCTTCATTTTTTCGACAGAATGTTTTATTTTGCTGTTTCTGAATGGTAATGCAGTTTATTCGCCGTTTGTTTAAGTAAAATAGATATATTTTGAAGGAGCAGATGATTTTGGATGTATATAGTTGCAATGGGACGGTGGGCGTCTGGTGCGCGATTCACTGGTTATGACACTTTTAGCCACTACCTTCATTTTTTCGACAGAATGTTTTATTTTGCTGTTTCTGAATGGTAATGCAGTTTATTCGCCGTTTGTTTAAGTAAAATAGACATATTTTCAAGGAGCTGATGATTTTGGATGTATATAGTTGCAATGGGTCGGTGGGCGTCTGGTGCGCGATTCACCGGTTAAGACACTTTTAGCCACTACCTTCATTTTTACGACAGAATATTTTATTTTGCTGTTTCTGAATGGTAATGCAGTTGATTCGCCGTTTGTTTAAGTAAAATAGACATATTTTCAAGGAGCATATGATTTTGGACGTATATAGTTGCAATGGGTCGGTGGGCGTCTGGTGCGCGATTCACCGGCTATGACACTTTGAGCCACTACCTTCATTTTTTCGACAAAATGTTTTAATTTGCTGTTTCTGAATGGTAATGCAGTTTATTCGCCGTTTGTTGAAGTAAAATAGACATATTTTCAAGGAGCTGATGATTTTGATGTATATAGTTGCAATGTGTCGGTGTGCGTCTGGTGCGCGATTCACCGTTTGTGACATTTTTAGCCACTACCTTCATTTTTTCGACAGAAAGTTTTATTTTGCTGTTTCTGAATGGTAATGCAGTTTATTCGCCGTTTGTTTAAGTAAAATAGACATATTTTCAAGGAGCTGATGATTTTGGATATATATAGTTGCAATGGGTCGGTGGGCGTCTGGTGCGCGATTCACCGGTTATGACACATTTAGCCACTACCTTCATTTTTTCGACAAAATGTTTTATTTTGCTGTTTCTGATTGGTAATGCAGTTGATTCGCCGTTTGTTTAAGTAAAATATACATATTTTCAAGGAGCAGATGATTTTGGATGTATATAGTTGCAATGGGCCGGTGGGGCGTTTGGTGCGCGATTCACCGGTAATGATACTTTTAGCCACTAACTTCATTTTTCAACAGAATGTTTTATTTTGCTGTTTCTGAATGGTAATGCAGTTGAATCGCCGTTTGTTTAAGTAAATAAATTATATTTTTAAGGAGCAGATCATTTTGGATGTATATAGTTGCAATGGGTCGGTGGGCGTCTGGTACGCGATTCACCGGTTATGACACTTTTAGCCACTACCTTCATTTTTTCGACAGAATGTTTTATTTTGCTGTTTCTTAATGGTAATGCAGTTTATTCGCCGTTTGTTTAAGTAAAATAGACATATTTTCAAGGAGCTGATGATTTTGGATGTATATAGTTGCAATGGGTCGGTGGGCGTCTGGTGCGCGATTCAACGGTTATGACACTTATAGCCACTACCTTCATTTTTACGACAGAATGTTTTATTTTGCTGTTTCTGAATGGTAATGCAGTTGATTCCCCGTTTGTTTAAGTAAATTAGTAATATTTTCAAGGAGCTGACCATTTTGGATATATATAGTTGCAATGGGTCGGTGGGAGTCTGGTGCGCGATTAAACGGTAATGACACTTTTAGCCACTACCTTCAGTTTTTCGACAGAATGTTTTATTTTGCTGTTTCAGAATGGTAATGCATTTATTCGCCGTTTGTTTAAGTAAAATAGTCATATTTTCAAGGAGTTGATCATTTTGGATGTATATATTTGCAATGGTCAACGGGCGTCTGGTGCTCGTTTCACCGGTTTTGACGTTTAATGCCCCTACCTCCATTTTTCGGCAGAATGTTTTATTTTGCTGTTTCTGAATGGTAATGCAGTTGATTCGCCGTTTGTTTAAGTAAAATAGACATATTTTCAAGGAGCAGATGATTTTGGATGTATATAGTTGCAATGGGCCGGTGGGGCGTCTAGTGCGCGATTCACCGGTAATGACACTTTTAGCCACTAGCTTCATTTTTCAACAGAATGTTTTATTTTGCTGTTTCTGAATGGTAATGCAGTTGATTCGCCGTTTGTTTAAGTAAATAAGTTTTATTTTTGTGGAGCAGATCATTTTGGATGTATATAGTTGCAATGGGCCGGTGGGCGTCTGGTGCGCGATTCACCGGTTATGACACTTTTAGCCACTACCTTCATTTTTCTGACAGAATATTTTATTTTGCTGTTTCTGAATGGTAATGCAGATCATTCGCCGTTCGTTTAAGTAAAATAGACATATTATCAAGGAGCAGATGATTTTGTATGAATATAGTTGCAATGGGTTGGTGGGCGTCTGGTGCGCGATTCACCGGTTATGACACTTTGAGCCACTACCTTCATTTTTTCGACAAAATGTTTTATTTTGCTGTTTCTGAATGGTAATGCAGTTTATTCGCCGTTTGTTGAAGTAAAATAGAAATATTTTCAAGGAACAGATGATTTTGGATTTATATAGTTGCAATGGGTCGGTGTGTGTCTAGTGCGCGATTCACCGGTTATGACATTTTTAGCCACTACCTTCATTTTTTCGACATAATGTTTTATTTTGCTGTTTCTGAATGGTAATGCAGGTGATTCGCCGTTTGTTTAAGTGAAATAGACATATTTTCAAGGAGCAGATGATTTTTAATGTATATAGTTGCAATGGGCCGGTGGGCGTCTGGTGCGCGATTCACCGGTTATGACACTTTTAGCCACTACCTTCATTTTTTCGACAGAAAGTTTTATTTTCCTGTTTCTTAATGGTAATGCAGTTGATTCGCCGTTTGTTTAAGTAAATTAGTCATATTTTCAAGGAGCAGACCATTTTCGATGTATATAGTTGCAATGGGTCGGTGGGCGTCTGGTGCGCGATTCACCGGTAATGACACTTTTAGCCACTACCTTCATTTTTTCGACAGAACGTTTTATTTTGCTGTTTCTGAATGGTAATGCATTTATTCGCCGTTTGTTTAAGTAAAATAGTCATATTTTTAAGTGGCAGTTGATTTTGGATGTATATAGTTGCAATGGTCAACGGGCGTCTGGTGGTCGTTTCACCGGTTTTGACGTTTCATGCCCCTACCTCCATTTTTTCGGCAGAATGTTTTATTTTGCTGTTTCTGAATGGTAATGCAGTTTATTCGCCGTTTGTTTAAGTAAAATAGACATATTTTCAAGGAGCAGATGATTTTGGATGTATATAGTTGCAATGGGCCGATGGGCGTCTGGTGCGCGATTCACCGGTTATGACACTTTTAGCCACTACCTTCATTTTTTCGACAGAATGTTTTATTTTGCTGTTTCTTAATGGTAATGCAGTTGATTCGCCGGTTGTTTAAGTAAAATAGACATATTTTCAAGGAGCAGATGATTTTGGATGTATATAGTTGCTATGGGCCAGTGGGCGTCTGGTGCGCGATTCACCGGTAATGACACTTTTAGCCACTACCTTCATTTTTCGACAGAATGTTTTATTTTGCTGTTTCTGAATGGTAATGCAGTTGATTCGCCGTTTGTTTAAGTAAATAAGTTATACTTTTAAGGAGCAGATCATTTTGGATGTATATAGTTGCAATGGGTCGGTGGGCGTCTGGTGCGCGATTCACCAGTTATGACATTTTTAGCCACTACCTTAATTTTTTGACAGAATGTTTTATTTTGCTGTTTCTTAAGGTAATGCAGTTGATTCGCCGTTTGTTTAAGTAAAATAGTCATATTTTCAAGGAGCAGATGATTTTGACGTATTTAGTTGCAATGGGCCGGTGGGCGTCTGGTGCGCGATCCCCGGTTATGACACTTTTAGCCACTACCTTCATTTTTTCCACAGAATTTTTGTTTTGCTGTTTCTTAATGGTAATGCAGTTTATTTGCCGTTTGTTTAACTAAAATAGTCATATTTTCAAGAAGCAGAAAATTTGACGTATATAGTTGCAATGGGCCGGTGGGCGTCTAGTGCGCGATTCCCCGGTTATGACACTTTTAGCCACTACCTTCATTTTTTTAACAGAATGTTTTATTTTGCTGTTTCTGAATAGGAATGCAGTTTATTCGCCGTTTGTTTAAGTAAAATAGTCATATTTTCAAGAAGCAGATGATTTTGGACGTATATTGTTGCAATATAGTTGCAATAGGGTGCGCGATTCACCGGTTATGACACTTTAAGCCACTGCCTTCATTTTTTCGACAGAATGTTTTATTTTGCTGTTTCTTAATAGTAATGCAGTTGATTCGCCGTTTGTTTAAGTAAAATAGACAAATTTTCAAGGAGCAGATGATTTTGGATGTATATAGTTGCAATGGGCCTGTGGGCGTCTGGTGCGCGATTCACCGGTTATGTCACTTATAGCCACTACCTTCATTTTATCGACAGAATGTATTATTTTGCTGTTTCTGAATGGTAATGCAGTTTATTCGCCGTTTGTTTAAGTAAAATAGACATATTTTCAAGGAGCAGATGATTTTGGATGTATATAGTTGCAATGGGCCGATGGGAGTCTGGTGCGCGATTCACCGGTTATGACACTTTTAGCCACTACCTTCATTTTATCGACAGAATGTTTTATTTTGCTGTTTCTGAATATTAATGCAGTTTATTCGCCGTTTGTTTAAGTAAAATAGTCATATTTTCAAGGAGCAGATGATTTTGGATGTATATAGTTGCAATGGTCAACGGGCGTCTGGTGCTCGTTTTACCGGTTTTGACGTTTAATGCGACTACCTCCATTTTTTCTGCAGAATATTTTATTTCGCTGGTTCTGAATGGTAATGCAGTTTATTCGCCGTTTGTTTAAGTAAAATAGACATATTTTCAAGGAGCAGATTATTTTGGACGTATATAATTGCAATGGGCCGTTGGGCGTCTGTTGCGCGAATCACCGGTTATGTCACTTATAGCCACTACCTTCATTTTATCGACAGAATGTTTTATTTTGCTGTTTCTTAATGGTAATGCAGTTTATTCGCCGTTAGTTTAAGTAAAATAGTCATATTTTCAAGGAGCAGATCATTTTGGATGTATATAGTTGCAATAGACAACGGGCGTCTGGTGCTCGTTTCACCGGTTTTGACGTTTCATGCCCCTACCTCCATTTTTTTCGGCAGAATGTTTTATTTTGCTGTTTCGTAATGGTAATGCAGTTTATTCGCCGTTTATGTAAGTAAAATAGACATATTTTCAAGGAGCAGATGATTTTGGACGTATATAGTTGCAATGGGCCGGTGGGCGTCTGGTGCGCGATTCACCGGTTTTGACACTTATAGCCAGTACCTTCATTTTTTCGACTAAATGTTTTATTTTGCTGTTTCTTAAAGGTAATGCAGTTGATTCGCCGTTTGTTTAAGTAAAATAGACATATTTTCAAGGAGCAGATGATTTTAGATCTATATAGTTGCAATGGGCCGATGGGCGTCTGGTGCGCGATTCACCGGTTATGACACATTTCGCCACTACCTTCATTTTTTCGACAGAATGTTTTATTTTGCTGTTCCTCAATGGTAATGCAGTTTATTCGCCGTTTGTGTAAGTAAAATAGTCATATTTTTAAGTAGCAGTTGATTTTGGATGTATATCGTTGCAATGGTCAACAGGCGTCTGGTGGTCGTTTCACCGGTTTTGACGTTTCATGCCCCTACCCCCATTTTTTCGGCAGAATGTTTTATTTTGCTGTTTCTGAATGGTAATGCAGTTTATTCGCCGTTTGTTTAAGTAAAATAGACATATTTTCAAGGAGCAGATGATTTTGGATGTATATAGTTGCAATGGGCCGATGGGCGTCTGGTGCGCGATTCACCGGTTATGACACTTTTAGCCACTACCTTCATTTTATCGACAGAATGTTTTATTTTGCTGTTTCTGAATATTAATGCAGTTTATTCGCCGTTTGTTTAAGTAAAATAGTCATATTTTCAAGGAGCAGATGATTTTGGATGAATATAGTTGCAATGGTCAACGGGCGTCTGGTGCTCGTTTCACCGGTTTTGACGTTTAATGCAACTACCTCCATTTTTTCGGCAGAATGTTTTATTTTGCTGTTTCTTAATGGTAATGCAGTTGATTCGCCGTTTGTTTAAGTAAAATAGACATATTTTCAAGGAGCAGATGATTTTGGACTTATATAGTTGGATTGGGCCGGTGGGCGTCTGGTGCGCGATTCAAGGGTTTTTTCAACAAAATGTTTTATTTTGCTGTCTCTGAATGGTAATGCAGTTTATTTGCCCTTTGTTTAAGTAAAATAGTCATATTTTCAAGGAGCAGATAATTTTGACGTATATAGTTGCAATGGGCCGATGGCGTTTGGTGCGCGATTACCCGGTTATAACACTTTTAGCCAGTACCTTCATTTTTTCGGCAGAATGTTTTATTTTGATGTTTATTAATGGTAATGCAGTTTATTTGACGTTTGTTTAAGTAAAATAGTCATATTTTCAAGGAGCAGATGATTTTGACGTATATAGTTGCAATGGGCCGGTGGGCGTCTCGTGCGCGATTCCCCGGTTATGACACTTTTAGCCACTACCTTCATTTTTTCGACAAAATGTTTTATTTTGCTGTTTCTGAATAGGAATGCAGTTCATTCGCCGTTTGTTTAAGTAAAATAGTCATATTTTCAAGAAGCAGATGATTTTGGACGTATATAGTTGCAATGGGCCGGTGGGCGTCTAGTGCGCGATTCACCGGTTATGACACTTTTAGCCACTGCCTTCATTTTTTTGACAGAATGTTTTATTTTGCTGTTTCTCCATGGTAATGCAGTTTATTAGCCGTTTGTTTAAGTAAAATAGTCATATTTTCAAGGAGCAGATGATTTTGGATGTATATAGTTGCAATGGTCAACGGGCGTCTGGTGCTCGTTTCACCGGTTTTGACGTTTAATGCGACTACCTCCATTTTTTCGGCAGAATATTTTATTTCGCTGTTTCTTAATGGTAATGCAGTTTATTCGCCGTTTGTTTAAGTAAAATAGTCATATTTTCAAGGAGCAGTTGATTTTGAAGTATATAGTTGCAATGGGCCGGTGGGCGTCTGGTGCGCGATTCCCCGGTTATGACACTTTTAGCCACTACCTTCATTTTTTTAACAGAATGTTTTATTTTGCTGTTTCTGAATGGTAATGCAGTTCATTCGCCGTTTGTTTAAGTAAAATAGACATATTTTCAAGGAGCAGATGATTTTGGATGTATATAGTTGCAATGGGCCGATGGGCGTCTGGTGCGCGATTCACCGGTTATGACACTTTTAGCCACTACCTTTATTTTTTGGAGAGAATGTTTTATTTTGCTGTTTCTGAATGGTAATGCAGTTTATTCGCCGTTTGTTTAAGTAAAATAGATATATTTTCAAGGAGCAGATGATTTTAAATGTATATAGTTGCAATGGGCCGATGGGCGTCTGGTGCGCGATTCACCGGTTATGACACTTTTAGCCACTACCTTTATTTTTTCGACAGAATGTTTTATTTTGCTGCTTCTGAATGGTAATGCAGTTTATTCGCCGTTTGTTTAAGTAAAATAGTCATATTTTCAAGGAGCAGATGATTTTGGATGTATATAGTTCCAATGGTCAACGGGCGTCTGGTGCTCGTTTCACCGGTTTTGACGTTTAATGCGACTACCTCCATTTTTTCGGCAGAATGTTTTATTTCGCTGTTTCTTAATGGTAATGCAGTTTATTCGCCGTTTGTTTAAGTAAAATAGACATATTTTCAAGCAGCAGATGATTTTGGACGTATATAGTTGCAATGGGCCGGTGGGCGTCTGGTGCGCGATTCAAGTGTTTTGACACTTATAGCCACTTCCTTCATTTTTTCGACAAAATGTTTTATTTTGCTGCTTCTTAATGGTAATGCAGTTTATTTGCCGTTTGTTTATGTAAAATAGTCATATTTTCAAGGAGCAGATGATTTTGACGTATATAGTTGCAATGGGCCGGTGGGCGTCTGGTGCGCGATTTTGCTGTTTCTGAATGGTAATGCAGTTTATTTGCCGGCCGTTTAAGTAAAATAGTCATATTTTCAAGGAGCAGATGATTTTGACGTATATAGTTGCAATGGGCCGGTGGGCGTCTGGTGCGCGATTTTGCTGTTTCTGAATGGTAATGCAGTTTATTTGCCTTTGTTTAAGTAAAATAGACATATTTTCAAGCAGCAGATGATTTTGGACGTATATAGTTGCAAAGGGCCGGTGGGCGTCTGGTGCGCGATTCAAGTGTTTTGACACTTATAGCCACTTCCTTCATTTTTTCGACAAAATGTTTTATTTTGCTGTTTCTTAATGGTAATGCAGTTTATTTGCCGTTTGTTTATGTAAAATAGTCATATTTTCAAGGAGCAGATGATTTTGACGTATATAGTTGCAATGGGCCGGCGGGCGTCTGGTGCGCGATTTTGCTGTTTCTGAATGGTAATGCAGTTTATTTGCCGGTTGTTTAAGTAAAATAGTCATATTTTCAAGGAGCAGATGATTTTGACGTATATAGTTGCAATGGGCCGGTGGGCGTCTGGTGCGCGATTTTGCTGTTTCTGAATGGTAATGCAGTTTATTTGCCGTTTGTTTAAGTAAAATAGTCATATTTTCAAGGAGCAGATGATTTTGGACGTATATAGTTGCAATGGGCCGGTGGGCGTCTAGTGCGCGATTCACCGGTTATGACAGTTTTAGCCACTGCCTTTATTTTTTCGAAAGAATGTTTTATTTTGCTGTTTCTGAATAGTAATGCAGTTGATTCGCCGTTTGTTTAAGTAAAATAGACAAATTTTCAAGGAGCAGATGATTTTGGACGTATTTAGTTGCAATGGGCCGGTGGGCGTCTGGTGCGCGATTCACGGGTTTTGACACTTATAGCCACTTCCTTCATTTTTTTCGACAAAATGTTTTATTTTGCTGTTTCTGAATGGTAATGCAGTTTATTTGCCGTTTGTTTAAGTAAAATAGTAATACTTTCAAGGAGCAGATGATTTTGACGTATATAGTTGCAATGGGCCGGTGGGCGTGTGGTGCGCGATTCCCCGCTGATGACACTTTTAGCCACTACCTTCATTTTTTCGACCGAATGTTTTATTATGCTGTTTCTTAATGGTAATGCAGTTTATTTGCCGTTTGTTTAAGTAAAATAGTCATATTTTCAAGTAGCAGATGACTTTGACGTATATAGTTGCAATGGGCCGGTGGGCGTCTGGTGCGCGATTCCCCGGTTATGACACTTTTAGCCACTACCTTCATTTTTTTAACAGAATGTTTTATTTTGCTGTTTCTGAATGGTAATGCAGTTTATTCGCCGTTTCTTTAAGTAAAATAGACATATTTTCCAGGAGCAGATGATTTTGGATGTATATAGTTGCAATGGTCAACGGGCGTCTGGTGCTCGTTTCACCGGTTTTGACGTTTCATGCCCCTACCTCCATTTGTCCGGCAGAATGTTTTATTTTGCTGTTTCTGAATGGTAATGCAGTTTATTCGCCGTTTGTTTAAGTAAAATAGACATATTTTCAAGGAGCAGATGATTTTGGTCGTATATAGTTGCAATGGGCCGGTGGGCGTCTGGGGCGCGATTCAGCGGTTTTGACACTTATAGCCACTACCTTCATTTTATCGACAGAATGTTTTATTTTGAGGTTTCTGAATTGTAATGCAGTTTATTCGCCCTTTGTTTAAGTAAAATAGTCATATTTTCATGGAGCAGATGATTTCGGATGTATATAGTTGCAATGGTCAACGGGCGTCTGGTGCTCGTTTCACCGGTTTTGACGTTTAATGCGACTACCTCCATTTTTTCGGCAGAATGTTTTATTTCGCTGCTTCTTAATGGTAATGCAGTTTATTCGCCGATTGTTTAAGTAAAATAGACATATTTTCAAGGAGCAGATGATTTTGGACTTATATAGTTGGAATGGGCCGGTGGGCGTCTGGTGCGCGATTCAAGGGTTTTGACACTTATAGCCACTTCCTTCATTTTTTCAACAAAATGTTTTATTTTGCTGTTTCTGAATGGTAATGCAGTTTATTTGCCGTTTGTTTAATTAAATAGTCATATTTTCAAGGAGCAGATAATTTTGACGTATATAGTTGCAATGGGCCGATGGCGTCTGGTGCGCGATTCCCCGGTTATGACACTTTTAGCCACTACCTTCATTCTGTCGACAGAATGTTTTATTTTGCTGTTTATTAATGGTAATGCAGTTTATTTGCCGTTTGTTTAAGTAAAATAGTCATATTTTCAAGGAGCAGATGATTTTGACGTATATAGTTGCAATGGGCCGGTGGGCGTCTGGAGCGCGATTCCCCGGTTATGACACTTTTAGCCACTACCTTTATTTTTTCGACAGAATGTTTTATTTTGCTGTTTCTGAATAGGAATGCAGTTTATTCGCCGTTTGTTTAAGTAAAATAGTCATATTTTCAAGGAGCAGATGATTTTGGACGTATATAGTTGCAATGGGCCGGTGGGCGTCTAATGCAAGATTCACCGGTTATGACACTTTTAGCCACTGCCTTCATTTTTTCGACAGAAGGTTTTAGTTTGCTGTTTCTGAATAGTAATGCAGTTGATTCGCCGTTTGTTTAAGTAAAATAGCCAAATTTTCAAGGAGCAGATGATTTTGGATGTATATAGTTGCAATGGGCCTGTGGGCGTCTGGGGCGCGATTCACCGGTTATGACACTTATAGCCACTACCTTCATTTTGTCGACAGAATGTTTTATTTTACTGTTTCTTAATGGTAATGCAGTTTATTCGCCGTTTGTTTAAGTAAAATAGACATATTTTCAAGGAGCAGATGATTTTGGATGTATATAGTTGCAATGGGCCGATGGGAGTCTGGTGCGCGATTCACCGGTTATGACACTTTTAGCCACTACCTTCATTTTTTCGACAGAATGTTTTATTTTGCTGTTTCTCAATGGTAATGCAGTTTATTATCCGTTTGTTTAAGTGAAATAGTCATATTTTCAAGGAGCAGATGATTTTGGATGTATATAGTTGCAATGGTCAACGGGCGTCTGGTGCTCGTTTCACCGGTTTTGACGTTTAATGCGACTACCTCCATTTTTTCGGCAGAATGTTTTATTTCGCTGTTTCTTAATGGTAATGCAGTTTATTCGCCGTTTGTTTAAGTAAAATAGTCATATTTTCAAGGAGCAGTTGATTTTGAAGTATATAGTTGCAATGGGCCGGTGGGCGTCTGGTGCGCGATTCCCCGGTTATGACACTTTTAGCCACTACCTTCATTTTTTTAACAGAATGTTTTATTTTGCTGTTTCTGAATGGTAATGCAGTTCATTCGCCGTTTGTTTAAGTAAAATAGACATATTTTCAAGGAGCAGATGATTTTGGATGTATATAGTTGCAATGGGCCGATGGTCGTCTGGTGCGCGATTCACCGGTTATGACACTTTTAGCCACTACCTTTATTTTTTGGAGAGAATGTTTTATTTTGCTGTTTCTGAATGGTAATGCAGTTTATTCGCCGTTTGTTTAAGTAAAATAGTCATATTTTCAAGGAGCAGATGATTTTGGATGTATATAGTTCCAATGGTCAACGGGCGTCTGGTGCTCGTTTCACCGGTTTTGACGTTTAATGCGACTACCTCCATTTTTTCGGCAGAATGTTTTATTTCGCTGTTTCTTAATGGTAATGCAGTTTATTCGCCGTTTGTTTAAGTAAAATAGACATATTTTCAAGGAGCAGATGATTTTGGACGTCTATAGTTGCAATGGGCCGGTGGGCGTCTGGTGCGCGATTCAAGTGATTTGACACTTATAGCCACTTCCTTCATTTTTTCGACAAAATGTTTTATTTTGCTGTTTCTTAATGGTAATGCAGTTTATTTGCCGTTTGTTTATGTAAAATAGTCATATTTTCAAGGAGCAGATGATTTTGAAGTATATAGTTGCAATGGGCCGGTGGGCGTCTGGTGCGCGATTTTGCTGTTTCTGAATGGTAATGCAGTTTATTTGCCGGTTGTTTAAGTAAAATAGTCATATTTTCAAGGAGCAGATGATTTTGACGTATATAGTTGCAATGGGCCGGTGGGCGTCTGGTGCGCGATTTTGCTGTTTCTGAATGGTAATGCAGTTTATTTGCCGTTTGTTTAAGTAAAATAGTCATATTTTCAAGGAGCAGATGATTTTGACGTATATAGTTGCAATGGGCCGGTGGGCGTCTGGTGCGCGATTCCCCGGTTATGACAGTTTTAGCCACTGCCTTTATTTTTTCGACAGAATGTTTTATTTTGCTGTTTCTGAATAGTAATGCAGTTGATTCGCCGTTTGTTTAAGTAAAATAGACAAATTTTCAAGGAGCAGATGATTTTGGACGTATATAGTTGCAATGGGCCGGTGGGCGTCTGGTGCGCGATTCCCCGGTTATGACACTTTTAGCCAATACCTTCATTTTTTCGACAGAATGTTTTATTTTGCTGTTTCTGAATAGGAATGCAGTTTATTCGCCTTTTGTTTAAGTAAAATAGTCATATTTTCAAGGAGCAGATGATTTTGACGTATATAGTTGCAATGGGCCGGTGGGCGTCTGGTGCGCGATTCCCCGGTTATGACAGTTTTAGCCACTGCCTTTATTTTTTCGACAGAATGTTTTATTTTGCTGTTTCTGAATAGTAATGCAGTTGATTCGCCGTTTGTTTAAGTAAAATAGACAAATTTTCAAGGAGCAGATGATTTTGGACGTATATAGTTGCAATGGGCCGGTGGGCGTCTGGTGCGCGATTCCCCGGTTATGACACTTTTAGCCACTACCTTCATTTTTTTAACAGAATGTTTTATTTTGCTGTTTCTGAATGGTAATGCAGTTTATTCGCCGTTTCTTTAAGTAAAATAGACATATTTTCCAGGAGCAGATGATTTTGGATGTATATAGTTGCAATGGTCAACGGGCGTCTGGTGCTCGTTTCACCGGTTTTGACGTTTCATGCCCCTACCTCCATTTGTCCGGCAGAATGTTTTATTTTGCTGTTTCTGAATGGTAATGCAGTTTATTCGCCGTTTGTTTAAGTAAAATAGACATATTTTCAAGGAGCAGATGATTTTGGTCGTATATAGTTGCAATGGGCCGATGGGCGTCTGGTGCGCGATTCACCGGTTATGACACTTTTAGCCACTACCTTTATTTTTTGGAGAGAATGTTTTATTTTGCTGTTTCTGAATGGTAATGCAGTTTATTCGCCGTTTGTTTAAGTAAAATAGACATATTTTCAAGGAGCAGATGATTTTAAATGTATATAGTTGCAATGGGCCGATGGGCGTCTGGTGCGCGATTCACCGGTTATGACACTTTTAGCCACTACCTTTATTTTTTCGACAGAATGTTTTATTTTGCTGTTTCTGAATGGTAATGCAGTTTATTCGCCGTTTGTTTAAGTAAAATAGTCATATTTTCAAGGAGCAGATGATTTTGGATGTATATAGTTCCAATGGTCAACGGGCGTCTGGTGCTCGTTTCACCGGTTTTGACGTTTAATGCGACTACCTCCATTTTTTCGGCAGAATGTTTTATTTCGCTGTTTCTTAATGGTAATGCAGTTTATTCGCCGTTTGTTTAAGTAAAATAGACATATTTTCAAGGAGCAGATGATTTTGGACGTATATAGTTGCAATGGGCCGGTGGGCGTCTGGTGCGCGATTCAAGTGTTTTGACACTTATAGCCACTTCCTTCATTTTTTCGACAAAATGTTTTATTTTGCTGTTTCTTAATGGTAATGCAGTTTATTTGCCGTTTGTTTATGTAAAATAGTCATATTTTCAAGGAGCAGATGATTTTGACGTATATAGTTGCAATGGGCCGGTGGGCGTCTGGTGCGCGATTTTGCTGTTTTTGAATGGTAATGCAGTTTATTTGCCGTTTGTTTAAGTAAAATAGTCATATTTTCAAGGAGCAGATGATTTTGACGTATATAGTTGCAATGGGCCGGTGGGCGTCTGGTGCGCGATTCCCCGGTTATGACAGTTTTAGCCACTGCCTTTATTTTTTCGACAGAATGTTTTATTTTGCTGTTTCTGAATAGTAATGCAGTTGATTCGCCGTTTGTTTAAGTAAAATAGACAAATTTTCAAGGAGCAGATGATTTTGGACGTATATAGTTGCAATGGGCCGGTGGGCGTCTGGTGCGCGATTCCCCGGTTATGACACTTTTAGCCAATACCTTCATTTTTTCGACAGAATGTTTTATTTTGCTGTTTCTGAATAGGAATGCAGTTTATTCGCCTTTTGTTTAAGTAAAATAGTCATATTTTCAAGGAGCAGATGATTTTGACGTATATAGTTGCAATGGGCCGGTGGGCGTCTGGTGCGCGATTCCCCGGTTATGACACTTTTAGCCACTACCTTCATTTTTTTAACAGAATGTTTTATTTTGCTGTTTCTGAATGGTAATGCAGTTTATTCGCCGTTTCTTTAAGTAAAATAGACATATTTCCCAGGAGCAGATGATTTTGGATGTATATAGTTGCAATGGTCAACGGGCGTCTGGTGCTCGTTTCACCGGTTTTGACGTTTCATGCCCCTACCTCCATTTGTCCGGCAGAATGTTTTATTTTGCTGTTTCTGAATGGTAATGCAGTTTATTCGCCGTTTGTTTAAGTAAAATAGACATATTTTCAAGGAGCAGATGATTTTGGTCGTATATAGTTGCAACGGGCCGGTGGGCGTCTGGGGCGCGATTCAGCGGTTTTGACACTTATAGCCACTACCTTCATTTTATCGACAGAATGTTTTATTTTGAGGTTTCTGAATTGTAATGCAGTTTATTCGCCCTTTGTTTAAGTAAAATAGTCATATTTTCATGGAGCAGATGATTTCGGATGTATATAGTTGCAATGGTCAACGGGCGTCTGGTGCTCGTTTCACCGGTTTTGACATTTAATGCGACTACCTCCATTTTTTCGGCAGAATGTTTTATTTCGCTGTTTCTTAATGGTAATGCAGTTTATTCGCCGATTGTTTAAGTAAAATAGACATATTTTCAAGGAGTAGATGATTTTGGACTTATATAGTTGGAATGGGCCGGTGGGCGTCTGGTGCGCGATTCAAGGGTTTTGACACTTATAGCCACTTCCTTCATTTTTTCAACAAAATGTTTTATTTTGCTGTTTCTGAATGGTAATGCAGTTTATTTGCCGTTTGTTTAATTAAATAGTCATATTTTCAAGGAGCAGATAATTTTGACGTATATAGTTGCAATGGGCCGATGGCGTCTGGTGCGCGATTCCCCGGTTATGACACTTTTAGCCACTACCTTCATTCTGTCGACAGAATGTTTTATTTTGCTGTTTATTAATGGTAATGCAGTTTATTTGCCGTTTGTTTAAGTAAAATAGTCATATTTTCAAGGAGCAGATGATTTTGACGTATATAGTTGCAATGGGCCGGTGGGCGTCTGGAGCGCGATTCCCCGGTTATGACACTTTTAGCCACTACCTTCATTTTTTCGACAGAATGTTTTATTTTGCTGTTTCTGAATAGGAATGCAGTTTATTCGCCGTTTGTTTAAGTAAAATAGTCATATTTTCAAGGAGCAGATGATTTTGGACGTATATAGTAGCAATGGGCCGGTGGGCGTCTAATGCAAGATTCACCGGTTATGACACTTTTAGCCACTGCCTTCATTTTTCGACAGAAGGTTTTATTTTGCTGTTTCTGAATAGTAATGCAGTTGATTCGCCGTTTGTTTAAGTAAAATAGCCAAATTTTCAAGGAGCAGATGATATTGGATGTATATAGTTGCAATGGGCCTGTGGGCGTCTGGTGCGCGATTCACCGGTTATGACACTTATAGCCACTACCTTCATTTTGTCGACAGAAAGTTTTATTTTACTGTTTCTTAATGGTAATGCAGTTTATTCGCCGTTTGTTTAAGTAAAACAGACATATTTTCAAGGAGCAGATGATTTTGGATGTATATAGTTGCAATGGGCCGGTGGGCGTCTGGTGCGCGATTCACGGGTTTTGACACTTATAGCCACTTCCTTCATTTTTTCGACAAGATGTTTTATTTTGCTGTTTCTGAATGGTAATGCAGTTTATTTGCTGGTTGTTTAAGTAAAATAGTCATATTTTCAAGGAGCAGATGATTTTGACGTATATAGTTGCAATGGGCCGGTGGGCGTCTGGTGCGCGATTCCCGGTTATGACACTTATAGCCACTACCTTCATTTTGTCGACAGAAAGTTTTATTTTACTGTTTCTTAATGGTAATGCAGTTTATTCGCCGTTTGTTAAAGTAAAATAGACATATTTTCAAGGAGCAGATGATTTTGGATGTATATAGTTGCAATGGGCCGATGGGAGTATGGTGCGCGATTCACCGGTTATGACACTTTTAGCCACTACCTTCATTTTTTCGACAGAATGTTTTATTTTGCTGTTTCTCAATGGTAATGCAGTTTATTATCCGTTTGTTTAAGTGAAATAGTCATATTTTCAAGGAGCAGATGATTTTGGATGTATACAGTTGCAATGGTCAACGGGCGTCTGGTGCTCGTTTCACCGGTTTTGACGTTTCATGCCCCTACCTCTATTTGTCCGGCAGAATGTTTTATTTTGATGTTTCTGAATGGTAATGCAGTTTATTCGCCGTTTGTTTAAGTAAAATAGACATATTTTCAAGGAGCAGATGATTTTGGACGTATATAGTTGCAATGGGCCGGTGGGCGTTTTTGTGTCCCGACTTCGTCGCCGCTTTTGTGTCCCAGCCTCGTCGTAGGTGTCGGTGGCCGAGTGGAACGAGACCGACACGCTGGTGCAGGTACGGAGGGGAGCAGCCAGAAACTATAAACACTAGAGTAATTTAGAAAGATATATATTGCACAGAATGTAACAATACTTAACTTTTACATAGTACGGCAGAATGTTGATACATAGTTGTTAGAGGCCTGCCTAGTGCCTGTACAATAGCAAAGTCTTCACTCGTGCCTATCTGATTACGAAGGTCGTAACTGTTTGCTAGCTCAGTCCGAAGTCCGAAGTCGTTGCTCTCTCAGTC
Organism: Locusta migratoria; assembly: GCA_026315105.1. Classification (NCBI taxonomy): domain Eukaryota; kingdom Metazoa; phylum Arthropoda; class Insecta; order Orthoptera; family Acrididae; genus Locusta; species Locusta migratoria. The sequence continues at coordinate 7,716 of JAOYRU010001161.1, read as the reverse complement.
CGAAGTGCCAGTCCGAAGTCCAAGTGCGAAGTGACCGGTGTTCTTCAGTGGTGGCCACGAGCGGCCTTCCAGCAGAGGGCGCTCGTGGCTGTCGTCGTGAGATCGCCGCGCCGTGCGTGCATGGCGGCGCGCGGCGAAAGGTAGGTGGCGCGCACTTTGTACTTGTGCGACACCACAGGCGTCTGGTGCGCGATTCAAGGGTTTTGACACTTATAGCCACTTCCTTCATTTTTTCGACAAAATGTTTTATTTTGCTGCTTCTTAATGGTAATGCAGTTTATTTGCCGTTTGTTTATGTAAAATAGTCATATTTTCAAGGAGCAGTTAATTTGACGTATATAGTTGCAAGGGCCGGTGGGCGTCTGGTGCGCGATTTTGCTGTTTCTGAATGGTAATGCAGTTTATTTGCCGTTTGTTTAAGTAAAATAGTCATATTTTCAAGGAGCAGATGATTTTGACGTATATAGTTGCAATGGGCCGGTGGGCGTCTGGTGCGCGATTCCCCGGTTATGACACTTTTACCCACTACCTTCATTTTTTTAACAGAATGTTTTATTTTGCTGTTTCTGAATGGTAATGCAGTTTATTCGCCGTTTCTTTAAGTAAAATAGACATATTTTCCAGGAGCAGATGATTTTGGATGTATGTAGTTGCAATGGTCAACGGGCGTCTGGTGCTCGTTTCACCGGTTTTGACGTTTCATGCCCCTACCTCCATTTGTCCGGCAAAATGTTTTATTTTGCTGTTTCTATATGGTTATCCGGTTTATAAGCCGTTTGTTTAAGTAAAATAGTCATAATTTCAAGGAGCAGATAATATTCGTTTTATATTGTTACCATGGGCCAGGGAGCATCAGGTGCTGCACCACCGACCCGCACTGGCCACCTTGGCGACACTGCTGCTCAGGCCGCAACACTACAGATTAGTTCAACTAGCGAATATCGCGTTTTCACTGTTTTTGCCGCTTACAGCCCCTACCTTCATTTTCTCGGCAAAATGTTTTATTTTGCTGTTTCTATATGGTTATCCGGTTTATAAGCCGTTTGTTTAAGTAAAATAGTCATAATTTCAAGGAGCAGATGATTTTCGTTTTATATTGTAACCATGGGCCAGGGAGCATCAGGTGCTGCACCACCGACCCGCACTGGTCACCCTGGCCACACTGCTGCTCAGGCCGCAACACTACAGATTAGTTCAAATAGCGAATATCGCGTTTTCACTATTTTGACGCTTACAGCCCCTACCTTCATTTTCTCGGCAAAATGTTTTATTTTGCTGTTTCTATATGGTTATCCGGATTATAAGCCGTTTGTTTAAGTAAAATAGTCATAATTTCAAGGAGCAGATGATTTTCGATTTATATTGTTACCATGGGCCAGGGAGCATCAGGTGCTGGACCACCGACCCGCACTGGCCACCCTGGCCACACTGCTGCTCAGGCCGCAACACTACAGATTATTCAACTAGCGAATATCGCGTTTTCACTGTTTTTGACGCTTACAGCCCCTACCTTCATTTTCTCGGCAAAATGTTTTATTTTGCTGTTTCTATATGGTTATCCGGTTTATAAGCCGTTTGTTTAAGTAAAATAGTCATAATTTCAAGGAGCAGATGATTTTCGTTTTATATTGTTACCATGGGCCAGGGAGCATCAGGTGCTGGACCACCGACCCGCACTGGCCACCCTGGCCACACTGCTGCTCAGGCCGCAACACTACAGATTAGTTCAAATAGCGAATATCGCGTTTTCACTATTTTGACGCTTACAGCCCCTACCTTCATTTTCTCGGCAAAATGTTTTATTTTGCTGTTTCTATATGGTTATCCGGATTATAAGCCGTTTGTTTAAGTAAAATAGTCATAATTTCAAGGAGCAGATGATTTTCGATTTATATTGTTACCATGGGCCAGGGAGCATCAGGTGCTGGACCACCGACCCGCACTGGCCACCCTGGCCACACTGCTGCTCAGGCCGCAACACTACAGATTATTCAACTAGCGAATATCGCGTTTTCACTGTTTTTGACGTTTACAGCCCCTACCTTCATTTTCTCGGCAAAATGTTTTATTTTGCTGTTTCTATATGGTTATCCGGTTTATAAGCCGTTTGTTTAAGTAAAATAGTCATAATTTCAAGGAGCAGATGATTTTCGTTTTATATTGTTACCATGGGCCAGGGAGCATCAGGTGCTGTACCACCGACCCGCACTGGCCACCCTGGCCACACTGCTGCTCAGGCCGCAACACTACAGATTAGTTCAACTAGCGAATATCGCGTTTTCACTGTTTTTGACGTTTACAGCCCCTACCTTGATTTTCTCGGCAAAATGTTTTATTTTGCTGTTTCTATATGGTTATCCGTTTTATAATCCGTTTGTTGAAGTAAAATAGTCATAATTACAAGGAGCAGATGATTTTCGTTTTATATTGTTACCATGGGCCAGGGAGCATCAGGTGCTGCACCACCGACCCGCACTGGCCACCCTGGCCACACTGCTGCTCAGGCCGCAACACTACAGATTAGTTCAACTAGCGAATATCGCGTTTCACTGTTTTTGACGCTTACAGCCCCTACCTTCATTTTTTCGTCGAAATCTTCTATTTTGCTATTTCTACATGGTAATCCAGTTTATTCGCCGTTTGTTTAAGTAAAATAGTCATAATTTCAGAGAGCAGATGATTTGGTTGTATATAGTTACCATGGGCCAGGGAGCATCAGGTGCTGCACCACCGACCCGCACTGGTCACCCTGGCCACACTGCTGCTCAGGCCGCAACACTACAGATTAGTTCAACTAGCGAATATCGCGTTTTCACTGTTTTTGACGCTTACAGCCCCTACCTTAATTTCTCGGCAAAATGTTTTATTTTGCTGTTTCTATATGGTTATCCGGTTTATAAGCCGTTTGTTTAAGTAAAATAGTCATAATTTCAAGGAGCAGATGATTTTCGTTTTATATTGTTACCATGGGCCAGGGAGCATCAGGTGCTGCACCACCGACCCGCACTGGCCACCTTGGCGACACTGCTGCTCAGGCCGCAACATTACAGATTAGTTCAACTAGCGAATATCGCGTTTTCACTGTTTTTGACGCTTACAGCCCCTACCTTCATTTTCTCGGCAAAATGTTTTATTTTGCTGTTTCTATATGGTTATCCGGTTTATAAGCCGTTTGTTTAAGTAAAATAGTCATAATTTCAAGGAGCAGATGATTTTCGTTTTATATTGTTACCATGGGCCAGGGAGCATCAGGTGCTGCACCACCGACCCGCACTGATCACCCTGGCCACACTGCTGCTCAGGCCGCAACACTACAGATTAGTTCAACTAGCGAATATCGCGTTTTCACTGTTTTTGACGCTTACAGCCCCTACCTTCATTTTTTCGTCAAAATGTTTTATTTTGCTGTTTCTATATGGTAATCCAGTTTATTCGCCGTTTGTTTAAGTAAAATAGTCATAATTTCAGAGAGCAGATGATTTGGTTGTATATAGTTACCATTGGCCAGGGAGCATCAGGTGCTGCACCACCGACCCGCACTGGTCACCCTGGCCACACTGCTGCTCAGGCCGCAACACTACAGATTAGTTCAAATAGCGAATATCGCGTTTTCACTATTTTGACGCTTACAGCCCCTACCTTCATTTTTTCCGCAAAATGTTTTATTTTGCTGTTTCTATATGGTTATCCGGATTATAAGCCGTTTGTTTAAGTAAAATAGTCATAATTTCAAGGAGCAGATGATTTTCGTTTTATATTGTTACCATGGGCCAGGGAGCATCAGGTGCTGGACCACCGTCCCGCACTGGCCACCCTGGCCACACTGCTGCTCAGGCCGCAACACTACAGATTAGTTCAACTAGCGAATATCGCGTTTTCACTGTTTTTGACGCTTACAGCCCCTACCTTCATTTTCTCGGCAAAATGTTTTATTTTGCTGTTTCTATATGGTTATCCGGTTTATAAGCCGTTTGTTTAAGTAAAATAGTCATAATTTCAAGGAGCAGATGATTTTCGTTTTATATTGTTACCATGGGCCAGGGAGCATCAGGTGCTGTACCACCGACCCGCACTGGCCACCCTGGGCACACTGCTGCTCAGGCCGCAACACTACAGATTAGTTCAACTAGCGAATATCGCGTTTTCACTGTTTTTGACGCTTACAGCCCCTACCTTCATTTTCTCGGCAAAATGTTTTATTTTGCTGTTTCTGTATGGTTATCCGGTTTTTAAGCCTTTTGTTTAAGTAAAATAGTCATAATTTCAAGGAGCAGATGATTTTTCGTTTTATATTGTTACCATGGGCCAGGGAGCATCAGGTGCTGCACCACCGACCCGCACTGGCCACCCTGGCCACACTGCTGCTCAGGCCGCAACACTACAGATTAGTTCAACTAGCGAATATCGCGTTTCACTGTTTTTGAGGCTTACAGCCCCTACCTTCATTTTTTCGTCGAAATCTTCTATTTTGCTCTTTCTACATGGTAATCCAGTTTATTCGCCGTTTGTTTAAGTAAAATAGTCATAATTTCAGAGAGCAGATGATTTGGTTGTATATAGTTACCATGGGCCAGGGAGCATCAGGTGCTGCACCACCGACCCGCACTGGTCACCCTGGCCACACTGCTGCTCAGGCCGCAACACTACAGATTAGTTCAACTAGCGAATATCGCGTTTTCACTGTTTTTGCCGCTTACAGCCCCTACCTTCATTTTCTCGGAAAAATGTTTTAATTTGCTGTTTCTATATGGTTATCCGGTTTATTAGCCGTTTGTTTAAGTAAAATAGTCATAATTTCAAGGAGCAGATGATTTTCGTTTTATATTGTAACCATGGGCCAGGGAGCATCAGGTACTGCACCACCTACCCGCACTGGCCGCCCTGGCCACACTGCTGCTCAGGCCGCAACACTACAGATTAGTTCAACTAGCGAATATCGCGTTTTCACTGTTTTTGACGCTTACAGCCCCTACCTTCAGTTTCTCGGCAAAATGTTTTAATTTCCTGTTTCTATATGGTTATCCGGTTTATTAGCCGTTTGTTTAAGTAAAATAGTCATAATTTCAAGGAGCAGATGATTTTCGTTTTATATTGTAACCATGGGCCAGGGAGCATCAGGTGCTGCACCACCGACCCGCACTGGTCACCCTGGCCACACTGCTGCTCAGGCCGCAACACTACAGATTAGTTCAACTAGCGAATATCGCGTTTTCACTGTTTTTGACGCTTACAGCCCCTACCTTCATTTTCTCGGCAAAATGTTTTAATTTGCTGTTTCTATATGGTTATCCGGTTTATTAGCCGTTTGTTTAAGTAATATAGTCATAATTTCAAGGAGCAGATGATTTTCGTTTTATATTGTAACCATGGGCCAGGGAGCATCAGGTGCTGCACCACCGACCCGCACTGGTCACCCTGGCCACACTGCTGCACAGGCCGCAACACTACACATTAGTTCAACTAGCGAATATCGCTTTTCACTGTTTTTGACGCTTACAACCACTACCTTCATTTTCTCGGCAAAATGTTTTAATTTGCTGTTTCTATATGGTAATCCAGTTTATTCGCCGTTTGTTTAAGTAAAATAGTCATCATTTCAGAGAGCAGATGATTTGGTTGTATATAGTTACCATGGGCCAGGGAGCATCAGGTGCTGCACCACCGACCCGCACTGGTCACCCTGGCCACACTGCTTCTCAGGCCGCAACACTACAGATTAGTTCAACTAGCGAATATCGCGTTTTCACTGTTTTTGACGCTTACTGCCCCTACCTTCACTTTTTCGGCAAAATGTTTTAATTTGCTGTTTCTATATGGTTATCCGGTTTATTAACCGTTTGTTTAAGTAAAATAGTCATAATTTCAAGGAGCAGATGATTTTCGTTTTATATTGTAACCATGGGCCAGGGAGCATCAGGTGCTGCACCACCGACCCGCACTGGTCACCCTGCCCACACTGCTGCTCAGGCCGCAACACTACAGATTAGTTCAACTAGCGAATATCGCTTTTTCACTGTTTTTGACGCTTACAGCCCCTACCTTCATTTTCTCGGCAAAATGTTTTAATTTGCTGTTTCTATATGGTTATCCAGTTTATTCGCCGTTTGTTTAAGTAAAATAGTCATAATTTCAAGGAGCAGATGATTTTCGTTTTATATTGTAACCATGGGCCAGGGAGCATCAGGTGCTGCACCACCGACCCGCACTGGTCACCCTGGCCACACTGCTGCTCAGGCCGCAACACTACAGATTAGTTCAACTAGCGAATATCGCGTTTTTACTGTTTTTGACGCTTACAGCCCCTACCTTCATTTTCTCGGCAAAATGTTTTAATTTGCTGTTTCTATATGGTTATCCGGTTTATTAGCCGTTTGTTTAAGTAAAATAGTCATAATTTCAGGAGCAGATGATTTTCGTTTTATATTGTAACCATGGGCCAGGGAGCATCAGGTGCTGCACCACCGACCCGCACTGGTCACCCTGCCCACACTGCTGCTCAGGCCGCAACACTACAGATTAGTTCAACTAGCGAATATCGCGTTTTCACTGTTTTTGACGCTTACAGCCCCTACCTTCATTTTCTCGGCAAAATGTTTTAATTTGCTGTTTCTATATGGTTATCCGGTTTATTAGCCGTTTGTTTAAGTAAAATAGTCATAATTTCAAGGAGCAGATGATTTTCGTTTTATATTGTAACCATGGGCCAGGGAGCATCAGGTGCTGCACCACCAACCCGCACTGGTCACCCTGGCCACACTGCTGCTCAGGCCGCAACACTACAGATTAGTTCAACTAGCGAATATCGAGTTTTCACTGTTTTTGACGCTTACAGCCCCTACCTTCATTTTCTCGGCAAAATGTTTTAATTTGCTGTTTCTATATGGTTATCCGGTTTATTAGACGTTTGTTTAAGTAAAATAGTCATAATTTCAAGGAGCAGATGATTTTTGTTTTATATTGTAACCATGGGCCAGGGAGCATCAGGTGCTGCACCACCGACCCGCACTGGTCACCCTGCCCACACTGCTGCTCAGGCCGCAACACTACAGATTAGTTCAACTAGCGAATATCGCGTTTTCACTGTTTTTGACGCTTACAGCCCCTACCTTCATTTTCTCGGCAAAATGTTTTAATTTGCTGTTTCTAGATGGTTATCTGGATTATTAGCCGTTTGTTTAAGTAAAATAGTCATAATTTCAAAGAGCAGATGATTTTCGGTTTATATTGTAACCATGGCCCAGGGAGCATCAGGTGCTGCACCACCGACACGCACTGGTCACCCTGGCCACACTGCTGCTCAGGCCGCAACACTACAGATTAGTTCAACTAGCGAATATCGCGTTTTCACTGATTTTGACGCTTACAGCCCCTACCTTCATTTTCTCGGCAAAATGTTTTAATTTGCTGTTTCTATATGTTATCCGGTTTATTAGCCGTTTGTTTAAGTAAAATAGTCATAATTTCAAGGAGCAGATGATTTTCGTTTTATATTGTAACCATGGGCCAGGGAGCATCAGGTGCTGCACCACCGACCCGCACTGGTCACCCTGGCCACACTGCTGCTCAGGCCGCAACACTACAGATTAGTTCAACTAGCGAATATCGCGTTTTCACTGTTTTTGACGCTTACTGCCCCTACCTTCACTTTTTCGGCAAAAAGTTTTAATTTGCTGTTTCTATATGGTTATCCGGTTTATTAGCCGTTTGTTTAAGTAA
>JAOYRU010001160.1:0-62600 GCA_026315105.1 Locusta migratoria | reverse complement strand
AAAAAATGATGGTAGTGGCTAAAAGTGTCATAACCCGGTGAATCGCGCACCCAGACGCCCCACCGGCCCATTGCAACTATATACGTCCAAAAATCATCTGCTCCTTGAAGATATGACAATTTTACTTAAACAAACGGCGAATAAACTGCATTACCATTCAGAAAACAGCAAAAATAAAAACATTCTGTCGAAAAAATGAAGGTAGTGGCTAAAAGTGTCATAAACCGGTGAATCGAGCACCCAGAACGCCCACCAGCCCATTGCAACTATATACATCCAAAATCATCAGCTCCTTGAAAAATATATCTATTTTCCTTAAACAAACGGCGAATAAAACTGCATTACCGTTCAGAAACAGCAAAATAAAACATTCTGTCGAAAAAATGAAGGTAGTGGCTGAAAGTGTCAAAACCGGTGATTCGCGCGCCAGACGCACACCGGCCCATTGCAACTATATACATCCAAAATAATCTGCTCCTTGAAAATATATCTATTTTCCTTAAAACAAAACGGCGAATAAACTGCATTACCGTTCAGAAACAGCAAAATAAAACATTCTCTCGAAAAAATGAATGTAGTGGCTAAAAGTGTCATAACCGGTGAATCGCGCACCAGACGCCCAGCGGCCGATTGCAACTATGTACATCCAAAATCATCTATTCCTTGAAAATATGTCTATTTTACTTAAACAAACGGCGAATAAACTCCATTACCCATTCAGAAACAGCACAATAAAACATTCTGTCGAAAAAATGAAGGTAGTGGCTAAAAGTGTCAAAACCGGTGATTCGCGCGCCAGACGCCCACCGGCCCATTGCAACTATATACATCCAAAATCATCTGCTCCTTCAAGATATGACTATTTTACTTAAAGAAACGGCGAATAAACTGCATTACCGTTCACAAACAGCAAATAAAACATTCTGTCGAAAAAATGAAGGTAGTGGCTAAAAGTGTCATAACCGGTGAATCGCGCACCAGACGCCCAGCGGCCCGATTGCAACTATGTACATCCAAAATCATCTATTCCTTGAAAATATGTCTATTTTACTTAAAACAAACGGCGAATAAACTGCATTACCATTCAGAAAACAGCAAAATAAAACATTCTGTCGAAAAAATGAAGGTAGTGGCTAAAAGTGTCAAAACCGGTGATTTGCGGGCCAGACGCCCACCGGCCCATTGCAACTATATACATCCAGAATCATCTGCTCCTTGAAGATATGTCTATTTTACTTAAACAAACGTCGAATAAACTGCATTACCATTCAGAAACAGCAAAATAAACCATTCTGTCGAAAAAATGAAGGTAGTGGCTAAAAGTGTCATAACCGTGTGATTCGCGCGCCAGACGCCCACCGGCCCATTGCAACTATATACGTCCAAAATCATCTGCTCCTTGAAGATATGACTATTTTACTTAAACAAACGGCGAATAAACTGCATTACCATTCAGAAAGAGCAAAATAATACAGTCTGTCGAAAAAATGAAAGTAGTGGCTAAAAGTGTCTTAACCGGTGAATCGCGCACCAGACGCCCAGCGGCCCCATTGCAACTATATACATGGAAATCATCTATTCCTTGAAAATATGTCTATTTTACTTAAACAAACGGCGAATAAACTGCATTACCATTCAGAAACAGCAAAATAAAACATTCTGTCGAAAAAATGAAGCTAGTGGCTAAAAGTGTCATAACCGGTGAATCGCGCACCAGACGCCCAGCGGCCCGATTGCAACTATGTACATCCAAAATCATCTATTCCTTGAAAATATGTCTATTTTACTTAAACAAACGGCGAATAAAATGCATTACCATTCAGAAACAGCAAAATAAAATATTCTGTCGAAAAAATGAAGGTAGTGTCTAATAGTGTCATAACCGGTGAATCGCGCACCAGACGCCCACCGGCCCCATTGCAACTATGTACATCCAAAATCATCTACTCCTTGAAAATATGTCTATTTTCCTGAAACAAACGGCGAATAAACTGCATTACCATTAAGAAACAGCAAAATAAAAACATTCTGTCGAAAAAATGTAGGTAGTGGCTAAAAGTGTCATAACCGGTGATTCGCGCGCCAGACGCCCATCGGCCCATTGCAACTATATACGTCCAAAATCATCTGCTCCATGAAGATATGACTATTTTACTTAAACAAACGGCGAATAAACTGCATTACCATTCAAAAAACAGCTAAATAAACCATTCTGTCGAAAAAATGAAGGTAGTGGCTAAAAGTGTCATAACCGGTGAATCGCGCGCCAGACGCCCATCGGCCCATTGCAACTATATACGTCCAAAATCATCTGCTCCATGAAGATATGACTATTTTACTTAAACAAACGGCGAATAAACTACATTACCATTCAGAAACAGCAAAATAAAACATTCTGTCGAAAAAATGAAGTTAGTGGCTGAAAGTGTCAAAACCGGTGATTCGCGCGCCAGACGCCCACCAGCCCATTGCAACTATATACATCTAAAATAAGCTGCTCCTTGAAGATATGACAATTTTACTTAAACATCCGGCGAATAAACTGCATTACCATTCAGAAACAGCAAAATAATACAGTCTGTCGAAAAAATTAAAGTAGTGGCTAAAAGTGTCATAACCGGTGAATCGCGCACCAGACGCCCACCGGCCCATTGCAACTATATACATGGAAAATCATCTGCTCCTTGAAAATATATCTATTTTCCTTAAACAAACGGCGAATAAACTGCATTACCGTTCAGAAAACAGCAAAATAAAACATTCTGTCGAAAAAATGAAGGTAATGGCTAAAAGTGTCATAACCGGTGAATCGCGCACCAGACGCCCAACGGCCGATTGCAACTATGTACATCCAAAATCATCTATTCCTTGAAAATATGTCTATTTTACTTAAACAAACGGCGAATAAACTGCATTACCATTCAGAAACAGCAAAATAAAACATTCTGTCGAAAAAATGAAGGTAGTGGCTAAAAGAGTCAAAACCGGTGATTCGCGCGCCAGACACCAACCGGCCCATTGCAACTATATACATCCAAAATCAGCTACTCCTTGAAGATATGACTATTTTACTTTAACAAACGGCGAATGAACTGCATTACCATTCAGAAACAGCAAAATAATACAGTCTGTCGAAAAAATGAAGGTAGTGGCTAAACGTGTCATAACCGGTGAATCGAGCACCAGACGCCCACCGGCCCATTGCAACTATATACATCCAAAATCATCAGCTCCTTGAAAATATATCTATTTTCCTTAAACAAACGGCGAATAAACTGCATTATCGTTCAGAAACAGCAAAATAAAACATTCTGTCGAAAAAATGATGGTAGTGGCTAAAAGTGTCATAACCGGTGAATCGCGCACCAGACGCCCACCGGCCCATTGCAACTATATACGCCCAAAATCATCTGCTCCTTGAAGATATGACAATTTTACTTAAACAAACGGCGAATAAACTGCATTACCATTCAGAAACAGCAAAATAAAACATTCTGTCGAAAAAATGAAGGTAGTGGCTAAAAGTGTCATAACCGGTGAATCGAGCACCAGACGCCCACCGGCCCATTGCAACTATATACATCCAAAATCATCAGCTCCTTGAAAATATATCTATTTTCCTTAAACAAACGGCGAATAAACTGCATTACCGTTCAGAAACAGCAAAATAAAACATTCTGTCGAAAAAATGAAGGTAGTGGCTAAAAGTGTCAAAACCGGTGATTCGCGCGCCAGACGCCCACCGGCCCATTGCAACTATGTACATTCAAAAATCATCTATTCCTTGAAAATATGTCTATTTTACTTAAACAAACGGCGAATAAACTGCATTACCATTCAGAAACAGCAAAATAAAACATTCTGTCGAAAAAATGAAGCTAGTGGCTAAAAGTGTCATAACCGGTGAATCGCGCACCAGACGCCCAGCGGCCGATTGCAACTATGTACATCCAAAATCATCTATTCCTTGAAAAATATGTCTATTTTACTTAAACAAACGGCGAATAAAATGCATTCCCATTCAGAAACAGCAAAATAAAATATTCTGTCGAAAAAATGAAGGTAGTGTCTAAAAGTGTCATAACCGGTGAATCGCGCACCAGACGCCCACCGGCCCATTGCAACTATGTACATCCAAAATCATCTACTCCTTGAAAATATGTCTATTTTCCTGAAACAAACGGCGAATAAACTGCATTACCATTAAGAAACAGCAAAATAAAACATTCTGTCGAAAAAATGTAGGTAGTGGCTAAAAGTGTCATAACCGGTGATTCGCGCGCCAGAACGCCCCACCGGCCCATTGCAACTATATACGTCCAAAATCATCTGCTCCATGAAGATATGACTATTTTACTTAAACAAACGGCGAATAACCTGCATTACCATTCAGAAACAGCTAAATAAACCATTCTGTCGAAACAATGAAGGTAGTGGCTAAAAGTGTCATAACCGGTGATTCGCGCTGCCCAGACGCCCCACCGGCCCATTGCAACTATATACGTCCAAAATCATCTGCTCCTTGAAGATATGACTATTTTACTTAAACAAACGGCGAATAAACTGCATTACCATTCAGAAACAGCAAAATAAAACATTCTGTCGAAAAAATGAAGTTAGTGGCTGAAAGTGTCAAAACCGGTGATTCGCGCGCCAGACGCCCACCAGCCCATTGCAACTATATACATCCAAAATCAGCTGCTCCTTGAAGATATGACAATTTTACTTAAACATCCGGCGAATAAACTGCATTACCATTCAGAAACAGCAAAATAATACAGTCTGTCGAAAAAATTAAAGTAGTGGCTAAAAGTGTCATAACCGGTGAATCGCGCACCAGACGCCCACCGGCCCATTGCAACTATATACATGGAAAATCATCTGCTCCTTGAAAATATATCTATTTTCCTTAAACAAACGGCGAATAAACTGCATTACCGTTCAGAAACAGCAAAATAAAACATTCTGTCGAAAAAATGAAGGTAATGGCTAAAAGTGTCATAACCGGTGAATCGCGCACCAGACGCCCAACGGCCGATTGCAACTATGTACATCCAAAATCATCTATTCCTTGAAAATATGTCTATTTTACTTAAACAAACGGCGAATAAACTGCATTACCATTCAGAAACAGCAAAATAAAACATTCTGTCGAAAAAATGAAGGTAGTGGCTAAAAGAGTCAAAACCGGTGATTCGCGCGCCAGACACTAACCGGCCCATTGCAACTATATACATCCAAAATCAGCTACTCCTTGAAGATATGACTATTTTACTTTAACAAACGGCGAATGAACTGCATTACCATTCAGAAACAGCAAAATAATACAGTCTGTCGAAAAAATGAAGGTAGTGGCTAAAAGTGTCATAACCGGTGAATCGAGCACCAGACGCCCACCGGCCCCATTGCAAACTATATACATCCAAAATCATCAGCTCCTTGAAAATATATCTATTTTCCTTAAACAAACGGCGAATAAACTGCATTATCGTTCAGAAACAGCAAAATAAAACATTCTGTCGAAAAAATGATGGTAGTGGCTAAAAGTGTCATAACCGGTGAATCGCGCACCAGACGCCCACCGGCCCATTGCAACTATATACGTCCAAAATCATCTGCTCCTTGAAGATATGACAATTTTACTTAAACAAACGGCGAATAAACTGCATTACCATTCAGAAACAGCAAAATAAAACATTCTGTCGAAAAAATGAAGGTAGTGGCTAAAAGTGTCATAACCGGTGAATCGAGCACCAGACTCCCACCGGCCCATTGCAACTATATACATCCAAAATCATCAGCTCCTTGAAAATATATCTATTTTCCTTAAACAAACGGCGAATAAACTGCATTACCGTTCAGAAACAGCAAAATAAAACATTCTGTCGAAAAAATGAAGGTAGTGGCTAAAAGTGTCAAAACCGGTGATTCGCGCGCCAGACGCCCACCGGCCCATTGCAACTATGTACATTCAAAATCATCTATTCCTTGAAAATATGTCTATTTTACTTAAACAAACGGCGAATAAACTGCATTACCATTCAGAAACAGCAAAATAAAAACATTCTGTCGAAAATATGAAGCTAGTGGCTAAAAGTGTCATAACCGGTGAATCGCGCACCAGACGCCCAGCGGCCGATTGCAACTATGTACATCCAAAATCATCTATTCCTTGAAAATATGTCTATTTTACTTAAACAAACGGCGAATAAAATGCATTACCATTCAGAAACAGCAAAATAAAATATTCTGTCGAAAAAATGAAGGTAGTGTCTAAAAGTGTCATAACCGGTGAATCGCGCACCAGACGCCCACCGGCCCATTGCAACTATGTACATCCAAAATCATCTACTCCTTGAAAATATGTCTATTTTCCTGAAACAAACGGCGAATAAACTGCATTACCATTAAGAAACAGCAAAATAAAACATTCTGTCGAAAAAATGTAGGTAGTGGCTTAAAGTGTCATAACCGGTGATTCGCGCGCCAGACGCCCACCGGCCCATTGCAACTATATACGTCCAAAATCATCTGCTCCATGAAGATATGACTATTTTACTTAAACAAACGGCGAATAAACTGCATTACCATTCAGAAACAGCTAAATAAACCATTCTGTCGAAAAAATGAAGGTAGTGGCTAAAAGTGTCATAACCGGTGATTCGCGCGCCAGACGCCCACCGGCCCATTGCAACTATATACGTCCAAAATCATCTGCTCCTTGAAGATATGACTATTTTACTTAAACAAACGGCGAATAAACTGCATTACCATTCAGAAACAGCAAAATAAAACATTCTGTCGAAAAAATGAAGTTAGTGGCTGAAAGTGTCAAAACCGGTGATTCGTGCGCCAGACGCCCACCAGCCCATTGCAACTATATACATCCAAAATCAGCTGCTCCTTGAAGATATGACAATTTTACTTAAACATCCGGCGAATAAACTGCATTACCATTCAGAAACAGCAAAATAATACAGTCTGTCGAAAAAATGAAAGTAGTGGCTAAAAGTGTCATAACCGGTGAATCGCGCACCAGACGCCCACCGGCCCATTGCAACTATATACATGGAAAATCATCTGCTCCTTGAAAATATATCTATTTTCCTTAAACAAACGGCGAATAAACTGCATTACCGTTCAGAAACAGCAAAATAAAACATTCTGTCGAAAAAATGAAGGTAGTGGCTTAAAGTGTCATAACCGGTGAATCGCGCACCCAGACGCCCAACGGCCGATTGCAACTATGTACATCCAAAATCATCTATTCCTTGAAAATATGTCTATTTTACTTAAAACAAACGGCGAATAAACTGCATTACCATTCAGAAACAGCAAAATAAAACATTCTGTCGAAAAAATGAAGGTAGTGGCTAAAAGAGTCAAAACCGGTGATTCGCGCGCCAGACGCCAACCGGCCCCATTGCAACTATATACATCCAAAATCATCTGCTCCTTGAAGATATGACAATTTTACTTAAACAAACGGCGAATAAACTGCATTACCATTCAGAAACAGCAAAATAAAACATTCTGTCGAAAAAAATGAAGGTAGTGGCTAAAAGTGTCATAACCGGTGAATCGAGCACCAGACGCCCACCGGCCCATTGCAACTATATACGTCCAAAATCATCTGCTCCTTGAAGATATGACAATTTTACTTAAACAAACGGCGAATAAACTGCATTACCATTCAGAAACAGCAAAATAAAACATTCTGTCGAAAAAATGAAGGTAGTGGCTAAAAGTGTCATAACCGGTGAATCGAGCACCAGACGCCCCACTGGCCCCATTGCAACTATATACATCCAAAATCATCAGCTCCTTGAAAATATATCTATTTTCCTTAAACAAACGGCGAATAAACTGCATTACCGTTCAGAAACAGCAAAATAAAACATTCTCTCGAAAAAATGAAGGTAGTGGCTAAAAGTGTCATAACCGGTGAATCGCGCACCCAGACGCCCAGCGGCCGATTGCAACTATGTACATCCAAAATCATCTATTCCTTGAAAATATGTCTATTTTACATAAACAAACGGCGAATAAACTCCATTACCATTCAGAAACAGCACAATAAAACATTCTGTCGAAAAAATGAAGGTAGTGGCTAAAAGTGTCAAAACCGGTGATTCGCGCGCCAGACGCCCACCGGCCCATTGCAACTATATACATCTAAAATCATCTGCTCCTTCAAGATATGACTATTTTACTTAAAGAAACGGCGAATAAACTGCATTACCGTTCACAAACAGCAAATAAAACATTCTGTCGAAAAAATGAAGGTAGTGGCTAAAAGTGTCAAATCCGGTGATTCGCGGGCCAGACGCCCACCGGCCCCATTGCAACTATATACATCCAGAATCATCTGCTCCTTGAAGATATGTCTATTTTACTTAAACAAACGTCGAATAAGCTGCATTACCATTCAGAAACAGCAAAATAAACCATTCTGTCGAAAAAATGAAGGTAGTGGCTAAAAGTGTCATAACCGGTGATTCGCGCCCCTGACGGCCCCACCGGCCCATTGCAACTATATACGTCCAAAATCATCTGCTCCTTGTAGATATGACTATTTTACATAAACAAACGGCGAATAAACTGCATTACCATTCAGAAACAGCAAAATAAAACATTCTGTCGAAAAAATGAAGGTAGTGGCTGAAAGTGTCAAAACCGGTGATTCGCGCGCCAGACCGCCCACCAGCCCATTGCAACTATTTACATCCAAAATCAGCTGCTCCTTGAAGATATGACAATTTTACTTAAACAATCGGCGAATAAACTGCTTTACCATTCAGAAAGAGCAAAATAATACAGTCTGTCGAAAAAATGAAGGTAGTGGCTAAAAGTGTCTTAACCGGTGAATCGCGCACCAGACGCCCAGCGGCCCATTGCAACTATATACATGGAAAATCATTCTGCTCCTTGAAAATATATCTATTTTCCTTAAACAAACGGCGAATAAACTGCATTACCATTCAGAAACAGCAAAATAAAACATTCTGTCGAAAAAATGAAGCTAGTGGCTAAAAGTGTCATAACCGGTGAATCGCGCAGCAGACGCCCAGCGGCCGATTGCAACTATGTACATCCAAAATCATCTATTCCTTGAAAATATGTCTATTTTACTTAAACAAACGGCGAATAAAATGCATTACCATTCAGAAACAGCAAAATAAAATATTCTGTCGAAAAAATGAAGGTAGTGTCTAAAAGTGTCATAACCGGTGAATCACGCACCAGACGCCCACCGGCCCATTGCAACTATGTACATCCAAAATCATCTACTCCTTGAAAATATGTCTATTTTACTGAAACAAACGGCGAATAAACTGCATTACCATTAAGAAACAGCAAAATAAAACATTCTGTCGAAAAAATGTAGGTAGTGGCTAAAAGTGTCATAACCGGTGATTCGCGCGCCAGACGCCCACCGGCCCATTGCAACTATATACGTCCAAAATCATCTGCTCCATGAAGATATGACTATTTTACTTAAACAAACGGCGAATAAACTGCATTACCATTCAGAAACAGCAAAATAAAACAGTCTGTCGAAAAAATGAAGGTAGTGGCTAAAAGTGTCATAACCGGTGAATCGCGCACAAGACGCCCAGCGGCCGATTGCAACTATGTACATCCAAAATCATCAATTCCTTGAAAATATGTCTATTTTACTTAAACAAACGGCGAATAAACTGCATTACCATTCAGAAACAGCAAAATAAAACATTCTGTCGAAAAACTGAAGCTAGTGGCTAAAAGTGTCATAACCGATGAATCGCGCACACGGACGCCCAGCGGCCGATTGCAACTATGTACATCCAAAATCATCTATTCCTTGAAAATATGTCTATTTTACTTAAACAAACGGCGAATAAACTGCATTACCATTCAGAAACAGCAAAATAAAACAGTCTGTCGAAAAAAATGAAGGTAGTGGCTAAAAGTGTCATAACCGGTGAATCGCGCACAAGACGCCCAGCGGCCGATTGCAACTATGTACATCCAAAATCATCAATTCCTTGAAAATGTGTCTATTTTACTTAAACAAACGGCGAATAAACAGCATTACCATTCAGAAACAGCAAAATAAAACATTCTGTCGAAAAACTGAAGCTAGTGGCTAAAAGTGTCATAACCGATGAATCGCGCACCGGACGCCCAGCGGCCGATTGCAACTATGTACATCCAAAATCATCTATTCCTTGAAAATATGTCTATTTTACTTAAACAAACGGCGAATAAAATGCATTACCATTCAGAAACAGCAAAATAAAATATTCTGTCGAAAAAATGAAGGTAGTGTCTAAAAGTGTCATAACCGGTGAATCGCGCACCAGACGCCCACCGGCCCATTGCAACTATGCACATCCAAAATCATCTACTCCTTGAAAATATGTCTATTTTACTGAAACAAACGGCGAATAAACTGCATTACCATTAAGAAACAGCAAAATAAAACATTCTGTCGAAAAAATGTAGGTAGTGGCTAAAAGTGTCATAACCGGTGATTCGCGCGCCAGACGCCCACCGGCCCCATTGCAAATATATACGTCCAAAATCATCTGCTCCATGAAGATATGACTATTTTACTTAAACAAACGGCGAATAAACTGCATTACCATTCAGAAACAGCAAAATAAAACATTCTGTCGAAAAAATGAAGGTAGTGGCTAAAAGTGTCATAACCGATGAATCGCGCACACAGCCGCCCAGCGGCCGATTGCAACTATGTACATCCAAAATCATCTATTCCTTGAAAATATGTCTATTTTACTTAAACAAACGGCGAATAAAATGCATTACCATTCAGAAACAGCAAAATAAAACATTCTGTCGAAAAAATGAAGGTAGTGTCTAAAAGTGTCATAACCGGTGAATCGCGTACCAGACGCCCACCGGCCCATTGCAACTATGTACATCCAAAATCATCTATTCCTTGAAAATATGTCTATTTTACTTAAATAAACGGCGAATAAACTGCATTACCATTAAGAAACAGCAAAATAAAACATTCTGTCGAAAAAATGTAGGTAGTGGCTAAAAGTGTCATAACCGGTGATTCGCGCGCCAAACGCCCACCGGCCCATTGCAACTATATACGTCCAAAATCATCTGCTCCATGAAGATATGACTATTTTACTTAAACAAAACGGCGAATAAACTGCATTACCATTCAGAAACAGCAAAATAAAACAGTCTGTCGAAAAACTGAAGGTAGTGGCTGAAAGTGTCATAACCGGTGAATCGCGCACCAGACGCCCACCGGCCCATTGCAACTACATACATCCAAAATCATCTGCTCCTTGAAAATATACCTATTTTCCTTAAACAAACGGCGAATAAACTGCATTACCGTTCAGAAACAGCAAAATAAAACATTCTGTCGAAAAAATGAAGGTAGTGGCTAAATGTGTCATAACCGGTGATTCGCGCGCGCCTGACGCCCACCGGCCCATTGCAACTATATACGTCCAAAATCATCTGCTCCTTGAAGATATGACTATTTTACTTAAACAAACGGCGAATAAACTGCATTACCGTTCAGAAACAGCAAAATAAAACATTCTGTCGAAAAAATGAAGGTAGTGGCTAAAAGTGTCATAACCGGTGATTCGCGCGCCAGACGCCCACCGGCCCATTGCAACTATATACGTCCAAAATCATCTGCTCCTTGAAGATATGACTATTTTACTTAAACAAACGGCGAATAAACTGCATTACCATTCAGAAACAGCAAAATAAAACATTCTGTCGAAAAAATGAAGGTAGTGGCTGAAAGTGTCAAAACCGGTGATTCGCGCGCCAGACGCCCACCAGCCCATTGCAACTATATACATCCAAAATCAGCTGCTCCTTGAAGATATGACAATTTTACTTAAACAAACGGCGAATAAACTGCATTACCATTCAGAAAGAGCAATATAATACAGTCTGTCGAAAAAATGAAAGTAGTGACTAAAAGTGTCTTAACCGGTGAATCGCGCACCAGACGCCCAGCGGCCCATTGCAACTATATACATGGAAAATCATCTGCTCCTTGAAAATATATCTATTTTCCTTAAACAAACGGCGAATAAACTGCATTACCATTCAGAAACAGCAAAATAAAACATTCTGTCGAAAAAATGAAGGTAGTGGCTAAAAGTGGCATAACCGGTGAATCGCGCACCAGACGCCCAGCGGCCGATTGCAACTATGTACATCCAAAATCATCTATTCCTTGAAAATATGTCTATTTTACTTAATCAAACGGCGAATAAACTGCATTACCATTCAGAAACAGCAAAATAAAACATTCTGTCGAAAAAATGAAGGTAGTGGCTAAAAGTGTCATAACCGGTGAATCGCGCACCAGACGCCCAGCGGCCGATTGCAACTATGTACATTCAAAATCATCTATTCCTTGAAAATATGTCTATTTTACTTAAACAAACGGCGAATAAACTGCATTACCATTCAGAAACAGCAAAATAAAACATTCTGTCGAAAAAATGAAGCTAGTGGCTAAAAGTGTCATAACCGGTGAATCGCGCACCAGACGCCCAGCGGCCGATTGCAACTATGTACATCCAAAATCATCTATTCCTTAAAAATATGTCTATTTTACTTAAACAAACGGCGAATAAAATGCATTACCATTCAGAAACAGCAAAATAAAATATTCTGTCGAAAAAATGAAGGTAGTGTCTAAAAGTGTCATAACCGGTGAATCGCGCACCAGACGCTCACCGGCCCATTGCAACTATGTACATCCAAAATCATCTACTCCTTGAAAATATGTCTATTTTACTGAAACAAACGGCGAATAAACTGCATTACCATTAAGAAACAGCAAAATAAAACATTCTGTCGAAAAAATGTAGGTAGTGGCTAAAAGTGTCATAACCGGTGATTCGCGCGCCAGACGCCCACCGGCCCATTGCAACTATATACGTCCAAAATCATCTGCTCCATGAAGATATGACTATTTTACTTAAACAAACGGCGAATAAACTGCATTACCATTCAGAAACAGCAAAATAAAACATTCTGTCGAAAAAATGAAGGTAGTGGCTAAAAGTGTCATAACCGATGAATCGCGCACCAGACGCCCAGCGGCCGATTGCAACTATGTACATCCAAAATCATCTATTCCTTGAAAATATGTCTATTTTACTTAAACAAACGGCGAATAAAATGCATTACCATTCAGAAACAGCAAAATAAAACATTCTGTCGAAAAAATGAAGGTAGTGTCTAAAAGTGTCATAACCGGTGAATCGCGTACCAGACGCCCACCGGCCCATTGCAACTATGTACATCCAAAATCATCTATTCCTTGAAAAATATGTCTATTTTACTTAAATAAACGGCGAATGAACTGCATTACCATTAAGAAACAGCAAAATAAAACATTCTGTCGAAAAAATGTAGGTAGTGGCTAAAAGTGTCATAACCGGTGATTCGCGCGCCAAACGCCCAGCGGCGCATTGCAACTATATACGTCCAAAATCATCTGCTCCATGAAGATATGACTATTTTACTTAAACAAACGGCGAATAAACTGCATTACCATTCAGAAACAGCAAAATAAAACAGTCTGTCGAAAAACTGAAGGTAGTGGCTAAAAGTGTCATAACCGGTGAATCGCGCACCAGACGCCCACCGGCCCATTGCAACTACATACATCCAAAATCATCTGCTCCTTGAAAATATACCTATTTTCCTTAAACAAACGGCGAATAAACTGCATTACCATTCAGAAAGAGCAAAATAATACAGTCTGTCGAAAAAATGAAAGTAGTGGCTAAAAGTGTCTTAACCGGTGAATCGCGCACCAGACGCCCAGCGGCCCATTGCAACTATATACATGGAAAATCATCTGCTCCTTGAAAATATATCTATTTTCCTTAAACAAACGGCGAATAAACTGCATTACCATTCAGAAACAGCAAAATAAAACATTCTGTCGAAAAAATGTAGGTAGTGGCTAAAAGTGTCATAACCGGTGATTCGCGCGCCAGACGCCCACCGGCCCATTGCAACTATATACGTCCAAAATCATCTGCTCCATGAAGATATGACTATTTTACTTAAACAAACGGCGAATAAACTGCATTACCATTCAGAAACAGCAAAATAAAACAGTCTGTCGAAAAAATGAAGGTAGTGGCTAAAAGTGTCATAACCGGTGAATCGCGCACAAGACGCCCAGCGGCCGATTGCAACTATGTACATCCAAAATCATCTATTCCTGGAAAATATGTCTATTTTACTTAAACAAACGGCGAATAAACTGCATTACCATTCAGAAACAGAAAAATAAAACATTCTGTCGAAAAAATGAAGGTAGTGGCTAAAAGTGTCATAACCGGTGAATCGCGCACCAGACGCCCACCGGCCCATTGCAACTATGTACATCCAAAATCATCTACTCCTTGAAAATATGTCTATTTTACTGAAACAAACGGCGAATAAACTGCATTACCATTAAGAAACAGCAAAATAAAACATCCTGTCGAAAAAATGTAGGTAGTGGCTAAAAGTGTCATAACCGGTAATTCGCGCGCCAGACGCCCACCGGCCCATTGCAAATATATACGTCCAAAATCATCTGCTCCATGAAGATATGACTATTTTACTTAAACAAACGGCGAATAAACTGCATTACCATTCAGAAACAGCAAAATAAAACAGTCTGTCGAAAAAATGAAGGTAGTGGCTAAAAGTGTCATAACCGATGAATCGCGCACAAGACGCCCAGCGGCCGATTGCAACTATGTACATCCCAAAATCATCTATTCCTTGAAAATATGTCTATTTTACTTAAACAAACGGCGAATAAACTGCATTACCATTCAGAAACAGAAAAATAAAACATTCTGTCGAAAAAATGAAGGTAGTGGCTAAAAGTGTCATAACCGGTGAATCGCGCACAAGACGCCCAGCGGCCGATTGCAACTATGTACATCCAAAATCATCTATTCCTTGAAAATATGTCTATTTTACTTAAACAAACGGCGAATAAACTGCATTACCATTCAGAAACAGCAAAATAAAATATTCTGTCGAAAAAATGAAGGTAGTGTCTAAAAGTGTCATAACCGGTGAATTGCGCACCAGACGCCCACCGGCCCATTGCAACTATGTACATCCAAAATCATCTACTCCTTGAAAATATGTCTATTTTACTGAAACAAACGGCGAATAAACTGCATTACCATTAAGAAACAGCAAAATAAAACATTCTGTCGAAAAAATGTAGGTAGTGGCTAAAAGTGTCATAACCGGTGATTCGCGCGCCAGACGCCCACCGGCCCATTGCAACTATATACGTCCAAAATCATCTGCTCCATGAAGATATGACTATTTTACTTAAACAAACGGCGAATAAACTGCATTACCATTCAGAAACAGCAAAATAAAACAGTCTGTCGAAAAAATGAAGGTAGTGGCTAAAAGTGTCATAACCGATGAATCGCGCACAAGACGCCCAGCGGCCGATTGCAACTATGTACATCCAAAATCATCTATTCCTTGAAAATATGTCTATTTTACTTAAACAAACGGCGAATAAACTGCATTACCATTCAGAAACAGAAAAATAAAACATTCTGTCGAAAAAATGAAGGTAGTGGCTAAAAGTGTCATAACCGGTGAATCGCGCACAAGACGCCCAGCGAGCCGATTGCAACTATGTACATCCAAAATCATCTATTCCTTGAAAATATGTCTATTTTACTTAAACAATCGGCGAATAAACTGCATTACCATTCAGAAACAGCAAAATAAAACATTCTGTCGAAAAAATGAAGGTAGTGGCTAAAAGTGTCATAACCGGTGAATCGCGCACCAGACGCCCATCGGCCGATTGCAACTATGTACATCCAAAATCATCTATTCCTTGAAAATATGTCTATTTTACTTAAACAAACGGCGAATAAAATGCATTACCATTCAGAAACAGCAAAATAAAATATTCTGTCGAAAAAATGAAGGTAGTGTCTAAAAGTGTCATAACCGGTGAATCGCGCACCAGACGCCCACCGGCCCATTGCAACTATGTACATCCAAAATCATCTACTCCTTGAAAATATGTCTATTTTACTGAAACAAACGGCGAATAAACTGCATTACCATTAAGAAACAGCAAAATAAAACATTCTGTCGAAAAAATGTAGGTAGTGGCTAAAAGTGTCATAACCGGTGATTCGCGCGCCAGACGCCCAGCGGCCGATTGCAACTATATACGTCCAAAATCATCTGCTCCATGAAGATATGACTATTTTACTTAAACAAACGGCGAATAAACTGCATTACCATTCAGAAACAGCAAAATAAAACAGTCTGTCGAAAAAATGAAGGTAGTGGCTAAAAGTGTCATAACCGGTGAATCGCGCACAAGACGCCCAGCGGCCGATTGCAACTATGTACATCCAAAATCATCTATTCCTTGAAAATATGTCTATTTTACTTAAACAAACGGCGAATAAACTGCATTACCATTCAGAAACAGCAAAATAAAACATTCTGTCGAAAAAATGAAGCTAGTGGCTAAAAGTGTCATAACCGATGAATCGCGCACCGGACGCCCAGCGGCCCATTGCAACTATATACATCCAAAATCATCTGCTCCTTGAAGCTATGTCTATTTTACTTAAACAAACGTCGAATAAACTGCATTACCATTCAGAAACAGCTAAATAAACCATTCTGTCGAAAAAATGAAGGTAGTGGCTAAAAGTGTCATAACCGGTGATTCGCGCGCCAGATGCCCACCGGCCCATTGCAACTATATACGTCTAAAATCATCTGCTCCTTGAAGATATGACTATTTTACTTAAACAAACGGCGAATAAACTGCATTACCATTCAGAAACAGCAAAATAAAACATTCTGTCGAAAAAATGAAGTTAGTGGCTGAAAGTGTCAAAACCGGTGATTCGCGCGCCAGACGCCCACCAGCCCATTGCAACTATATACATCCAAAATCAGCTGCTCCTTGAAGATATGACAATTTTACTTAAACATCTGGCGAATAAACTGCATTACCATTCAGAAACAGCAAAATAATACAGTCTGTCGAAAAAATGAAAGTAGTGGCTAAAAGTGTCATAACCGGTGAATCGCGCACCAGACGCCCACCGGCCCATTGCAACTATATACATGGAAAATCATCTGCTCCTTGAAAATATATATATTTTCCTTAAACAAACGGCGAATAAACTGCATTACCGTTCAGAAACAGCAAAATAAAACATTCTGTCGAAAAAATGAAGGTAGTGGCTAAAAGTGTCATAACCGGTGATTCGCGCACCAGACGCCCAACGGCCGATTGCAACTATGTACATTCAAAATCATCTATTCCTTGAAAATATGTCTATTTTACTTAAACAAACGGCGAATAAACTGCATTACCATTCAGAAACAGCAAAATAAAACATTCTGTCGAAAAAATGAAGGTAGTGGCTAAAAGTGTCATAACCGGTGAATCGCGCACCAGACGCCCAGCGGCCGATTGCAACTATGTACATTCAAAATCATCTATTCCTTGAAAATATGTCTATTTTACTTAAACAAACGGCGAATAAACTGCATTACCATTCAGAAACAGCAAAATAAAACATTCTGTCGAAAAAATGAAGCTAGTGGCTAAAAGTGTCATAACCGGTGAATCGCGCACCAGACGCCCAGCGGCCGATTGCAACTATGTACATCCAAAATCATCTATTCCTTGAAAATATGTCTATTTTACTTAAACAAACGGCGAATAAAATGGATTACCATTCAGAAACAGCAAAATAAAATATTCTGTCGAAAAAATGAAGGTAGTGTCTAAAAGTGTCATAACCGGTGAATCGCGCACCAGACGCCCACCGGCCCATTGCAACTATGTACATCCAAAATCATCTACTCCTTGAAATTATGTCTATTTTACTGAAACAAACGGCGAATAAACTGCATTACCATTAAGAAACAGCAAAATAAAACATTCTGTCGAAAAAATGTAGGTAGTGGCTAAAAGTGTCATAACCGGTGATTCGCGCGCCAGACGCCCACCGGCCCATTGCAACTATATACGTCCAAAATCATCTGCTCCATGAAGATATGACTATTTTACTTAAACAAACGGCGAATAAACTGCATTACCATTCAGAAACAGCAAAATAAAACATTCTGTCGAAAAAATGTAGGTAGTGGCTAAAAGTGTCATAACCGATGAATCGCGCACCCAGACGCCCAGCGGCCGATTGCAACTATGTACATCCAAAATCATCTATTCCTTGAAAATATGTCTATTTTACTTAAACAAACGGCGAATAAAATGCATTACCATTCAGAAACAGCAAAATAAAACATTCTGTCGAAAAAATGAAGGTAGTGTCTAAAAGTGTCATAACCGGTGAATCGCGTACCAGACGCCCACCGGCCCATTGCAACTATGTACATCCAAAATCATCTATTCCTTGAAAATATGTCTATTTTACTTAAATAAACGGCGAATAAACTGCATTACCATTAAGAAACAGCAAAATAAAACATTCTGTCGAAAAAATGTAGGTAGTGGCTAAAAGTGTCATAACCGGTGATTCGCGCGCCAAACGCCCACCGGCCCATTGCAACTATATACGTCCAAAATCATCTGCTCCATGAAGATATGACTATTTTACTTAAACAAACGGCGAATAAACTGCATTACCATTCAGAAACAGCAAAATAAAACAGTCTGTCGAAAAACTGAAGGTAGTGGCTAAAAGTGTCATAACCGGTGAATCGCGCACCAGACGCCCACCGGCCCATATCAACTACATACATCCAAAATCATCTGCTTCTTGAAAATATACCTATTTTCCTTAAACAAACGGCGAATAAACTGCATTACCATTCAGAAAGAGCAAAATAATACAGTCTGTCGAAAAAATGAAAGTAGTGGCTAAAAGTGTCTTAACCGGTGAATCGCGCACCAGACGCCCAGTGGCCCATTGCAACTATATACATGGAAAATCATCTGCTCCTTGAAAATATATCTATTTTCCTTAAACAAACGGCGAATAAACTGCATTACCATTCAGAAACAGCAAAATAAAACATTCTGTCGAAAAAATGTAGGTAGTGGCTAAAAGTGTCATAACCGGTGATTCGCGCGCCAGACGCCCACCGGCCCATTGCAACTATATACGTCCAAAATCATCTGCTCCATGAAGATATGACTATTTTACTTAAACAAACGGCGAATAAACTGCATTACCATTCAGAAACAGCAAAATAAAACAGTCTGTCGAAAGAATGAAGGTAGTGGCTAAAAGTGTCATAACCGGTGAATCGCGCACCAGACGCCCACCGGCCCATTGCAACTATGTACATCCAAAATCATCTACTCCTTGAAAATATGTCTATTTTACTGAAACAAACGGCGAATAAAATGCATTACCATTCAGAAACAGCAAAATAAAATATTCTGTCGAAAAAATGAAGGTAGTGTCTAAAAGTGTCATAACCGGTGAATCGCGCACCAGACGCCCACCGGCCCATTGCAACTATGTACATCCAAAATCATCTACTCCTTGAAAATATGTCTATTTTACTGAAACAAACGGCGAATAAACTGCATTGCCATTAAGAAACAGCAAAATAAAACATTCTGTCGAAAAAATGTAGGTAGTGGCTAAAAGTGTCATAACCGGTGATTCGCGCGCCAGACGCCCACCGGCCCATTGCAACTATATACGTCCAAAATCATCTGCTCCATGAAGATATGACTATTTTACTTAAACAAACGGCGAATAAACTGCATTACCATTCAGAAACAGCAAAATAAAACAGTCTGTCGAAAAAATGAAGGTAGTGGCTAAAAGTGTCATAACCGGTGAATCGCGCACAAGACGCCCAGCGGCCGATTGCAACTATGTACATCCAAAATCATCTATTCCTTGAAAATATGTCTATTTTACTTAAACAAACGGCGAATAAACTGCATTACCATTCAGAAACAGCAAAATAAAACATTCTGTCGAAAAAATGAAGCTAGTGGCTAAAAGTGTCATAACCGATGAATCGCGCACCGGACGCCCAGCGGCCGATTGCAACTATGTACATCCAAAATCATCTATTCCTTGAAAATATGTCTATTTTACTTAAACAAACGGCGAATAAAATGCATTACCATTCAGAAACAGCAAAATAAAATATTCTGTCGAAAAAATGAAGGTAGTGCCTAAAAGTGTCATAACCGGTGAATTGCGCACCAGACGCCCACCGGCCCATTGCAACTATGTACATCCAAAATCATCTACTCCTTGAAAATATGTCTATTTTACTGAAACAAACGGCGAATAAACTGCATTACCATTAAGAAACAGCAAAATAAAACATTCTGTCGAAAAAATGTAGGTAGTGGCTAAAAGTGTCATAACCGGTGATTCGCGCGCCAGACGCCCAACGGCCCATTGCAACTATATACGTCCAAAATCATCTGCTCCATGAAGATATGACTATTTTACTTAAACAAACGGCGAATAAACTGCATTACCATTCAGAAACAGCAAAATAAAACAGTCTGTCGAAAAAATGAAAGTAGTGGCTAAAAGTGTCATAACCGGTGAATCGCGCACAAGACGCCCAGCGGCCGATTGCAACTATGTACATCCAAAATCATCTATTCCTTGAAAATATGTCTATTTTACTTAAACAAACGGCGAATAAACTGCATTACCATTCAGAAACAGCAAAATAAAACATTCTGTCGAAAAAATGAAGGTAGTGGCTAAAAGTGTCATAACCGGTGAATCGCGCACCCGACGCCCAGCGGCCGATTGCAACTATGTACATTCAAAATCATCTATTCCTTGAAAATATGTCTATTTTACTTAAACAAACGGCGAATAAACTGCATTACCATTCAGAAAAAGCAAAATAAAACATTCTGTCGAAAAAATGAAGCTAATGGCTAAAAGTGTCATAACCGGTGAATCGCGCACCAGACGCCCATCGGCCGATTGCAACTATGTACATCCAAAATCATCTATTCCTTGAAAATATGGCTATTTTACTTAAACAAACGGCGAATAAAATGCATTTCCATTCAGAAACAGCAAAATAAAATATTCTGTCGAAAAAATGAAGGTAGTGTCTAAAAGTGTCATAACCGGTGAATCGCGCACCAGACGCCCACCGGCCCATTGCAACTATGTACATCCAAAATCATCTACTCCTTGAAAATATGTCTATTTTCCTGAAACAAACGGCGAATAAACTGCATTACCATTAAGAAACAGCAAAATAAAACATTCTGTCGAAAAAATGTAGGTAGTGGCTAAAAGTGTCATAACCGGTGATTCGCGCGCCAGACGCCCCACCGGCCCATTGCAACTATATACGTCCAAAATCATCTGCTCCATGAAGATATGACTATTTTACTTAAACAAACGGCGAATAAACTGCATTACCATTCAGAAACAGCAAAATAAAACAGTCTGTCGAAAAAATGAATGTAGTGGCTAAAAGTGTCATAACCGGTGAATCGCGCACAAGACGCCCAGCGGCCGATTGCAACTATGTACATCCAAAATCATCTATTCCTTGAAAATATGTCTATTTTACTTAAACAAACGGCGAATAAACTGCATTACCATTCAGAAACAGCAAAATAAAACATTCTGTCGAAAAAATGAAGCTAGTGGCTAAAAGTGTCATAACCGATGAATCGCGCACCGGACGCCCAGCGGCCGATTGCAACTATGTACATCCAAAATCATCTATTCCTTGAAAATATGTCTATTTTACTTAAACAAACGGCGAATAAAATGCATTACCATTCAGAAACAGCAAAATAAAATATTCTGTCGAAAAAATGAAGGTAGTGTCTAAAAGTGTCATAACCGGTGAATCGCGCACCAGACGCCCACCGGCCCATTGCAACTATATACATCCAAAATCATCTGCTCCTTGAAGCTATGTCTATTTTACTTAAACAAACGTCGAATAAACTGCATTACCATTCAGAAACAGCTAAATAAACCATTCTGTCGAAAAAATGAAGGTTGTGGCTAAAAGTGTCATAACCGGTGAATCGCGCACAAGACGCCCAGCGGCCGATTGCAACTATGTACATCCAAAATCATCTATTCCTTGAAAATATGTCTATTTTACTTAAACAAACGGCGAATAAACTGCATTACCATTCAGAAACAGCAAAATAAAACAGTCTGTCGAAAAAATGAAAGTAGTGGCTAAAAGTGTCATAACCGGTGAATCGCGCACAAGACGCCCAGCGGCCGATTGCAACTATGTACATCCAAAATCATCTATTCCTTGAAAATATGTCTATTTTACTTAAACAAACGGCGAATAAACTGCATTACCATTCAGAAACAGCAAAATAAAACATTCTGTCGAAAAAATGAAGGTAGTGGCTAAAAGTGTCATAACCGGTGAATCGCGCACCAGACGCCCAGCGGCCGATTGCAACTATGTACATTCAAAATCATCTATTCCTTGAAAATATGTCTATTTTACTTAAACAAACGGCGAATAAACTGCATTACCATTCAGAAAAAGCAAAATAAAACATTCTGTCGAAAAAATGAAGCTAATGGCTAAAAGTGTCATAACCGGTGAATCGCGCACCAGACGCCCATCGGCCGATTGCAACTATGTACATCCAAAATCATCTATTCCTTGAAAATATGGCTATTTTACTTAAACAAACGGCGAATAAAATGCATTTCCATTCAGAAACAGCAAAATAAAATATTCTGTCGAAAAAATGAAGGTAGTGTCTAAAAGTGTCATAACCGGTGAATCGCGCACCAGACGCCCACCGGCCCATTGCAACTATGTACATCCAAAATCATCTACTCCTTGAAAATATGTCTATTTTCCTGAAACAAACGGCGAATAAACTGCATTACCATTAAGAAACAGCAAAATAAAACATTCTGTCGAAAAAATGTAGGTAGTGGCTAAAAGTGTCATAACCGGTGATTCGCGCGCCAGACGCCCACCGGCCCATTGCAACTATATACGTCCAAAATCATCTGCTCCATGAAGATATGACTATTTTACTTAAACAAACGGCGAATAAACTGCATTACCATTCAGAAACAGCAAAATAAAACAGTCTGTCGAAAAAATGAAGGTAGTGGCTAAAAGTGTCATAACCGGTGAATCGCGCACAAGACGCCCAGCGGCCGATTGCAACTATGTACATCCAAAATCATCTATTCCTTGAAAATATGTCTATTTTACTTAAACAAACGGCGAATAAACTGCATTACCATTCAGAAACAGCAAAATAAAACATTCTGTCGAAAAAATGAAGCTAGTGGCTAAAAGTGTCATAACCGATGAATCGGCGCACCGGACGCCCAGCGGGCCGATTGCAACTATGTACATCCAAAATCATCTATTCCTTGAAAATATGTCTATTTTACTTAAACAAACGGCGAATAAAATGCATTACCATTCAGAAACAGCAAAATAAAATATTCTGTCGAAAAAATGAAGGTAGTGTCTAAAAGTGTCATAACCGGTGAATCGCGCACCAGACGCCCACCGGCCCATTGCAACTATATACATCCAAAATCATCTGCTCCTTGAAGCTATGTCTATTTTACTTAAACAAACGTCGAATAAACTGCATTACCATTCAGAAACAGCTAAATAAACCATTCTGTCGAAAAAATGAAGGTTGTGGCTAAAAGTGTCATAACCGGTGATTCGCGCGCCAGATGCCCACCGGCCCATTGCAACTATATACGTCTAAAATCATCTGCTCCTTGAAGATATGACTATTTTACTTAAACAAACGGCGAATAAACTGAATTACCATTCAGAAACAGCAAAATAAAACATTCTGTCGAAAAAATGAAGTTAGTGGCTGAAAGTGTCAAAACCGGTGATTCGCGCGCCAGACGCCCACCAGCCCATTGCAACTATATACATCCAAAATCAGCTGCTCCTTGAATATATGACAATTTTACTTAAACATCTGGCGAATAAACTGCATTACCATTCAGAAATAGCAAAATAATACAGTCTGTCGAAAAAATGAAAGTAGTGGCTAAAAGTGTCATAACCGGTGAATCGCGCACCAGACGCCCACCGGCCCATTGCAACTATATACATGGAAAATCATCTGCTCCTTGAAAATATATCTATTTTCCTTAAACAAACGGCGAATAAACTGCATTACCGTTCAGAAACAGCAAAATAAAACATTCTGTCGAAAAAATGAAGGTAGTGGCTAAAAGTGTCATAACCGGTGAATCGCGCACCAGTCGCCCAACGGCCGATTG
Source organism: Locusta migratoria (assembly GCA_026315105.1). NCBI lineage: Eukaryota > Metazoa > Arthropoda > Insecta > Orthoptera > Acrididae > Locusta > Locusta migratoria. The sequence goes on along the minus strand of JAOYRU010001160.1, from coordinate 38,316 downwards.
CAACTATGTACATCCAAAATCATCTATTCCTTGAAAATATGTCTATTTTACTTAAACAAACGGCGAATAAACTGCATTACCATTCAGAAACAGCAAAATAAAACATTCTGTCGAAAAAATGAAGGTAGTGGCTAAAAGAGTCAAAACCGGTGATTCGCGCGCCAGACGCCAACCGGCCCATTGCAACTATATACATCCAAATTCAGCTACTCCTTGAAGATATGACTATTTTACTTTAACAAACGGCGAATGAACTGCATTACCATTCAGAAACAGCAAAATAATACAGTCTGTCGAAAAAATGAAGGTAGTGGCTAAAAGTGTCATAACCGGTGAATCGAGCACCAGACGCCCACCGGCCCATTGCAACTATATACATCCAAAATCATCAGCTCCTTGAAAATATATCTTTTTTCCTTAAACAAACGGCGAATAAACTGCATTATCGTTCAGAAACAGCAAAATAAAACATTCTGTCGAAAAAATGATGGTAGTGGCTAAAAGTGTCATAACCGGTGAATCGCGCACCAGACGCCCACCGGCCCATTGCAACTATATACGTCCAAAATCATCTGCTCCTTGAAGATATGACAATTTTACTTAAACAAACGGCGAATAAACTGCATTACCATTAAGAAACAGCAAAATAAAACATTCTGTCGAAAAAATGTAGGTAGTGGCTAAAAGTGTCATAACCGGTGATTCGCGCGCCAGACGCCCACCGGCCCATTGCAACTATATACGTCCAAAATCATCTGCTCCATGAAGATATGACTATTTTCCGTAAACAAACGGCGAATAAACTGCATTACCGTTCAGGAACAGCAAAATAAAACATTCTGTCGAAAAAATGAAGGTAGTGGCTGAAAGTGTCAAAACCGGTGATTCGCGCGCCAGACGCCCACTGGCCCATTGCAACTATATACATCCAAAATCATCTGCTCCTTGAAAATATATCTATTTTCCTTAAACAAACGGCGAATAAACTGCATTACCGTTCAGAAACAGCAAAATAAAACATTCTCTCGAAAAAATGAAGGTAGTGGCTAAAAGTGTCATAACCGGTGAATCGCGCACCAGACGCCCAGCGGCCGATTGCAACTATGTACATCCAAAATCATCTATTCCTTGAAAATATGTCTATTTTACTTAAACAAACGGCGAATAAACTCCATTACCATTCAGAAACAGCACAATAAAACATTCTGTCGAAAAAATGAAGGTAGTGGCTAAAAGTGTCAAAACCGGTGATTCGCGCGCCAGACGCCCACCGGCCCATTGCAACTATATACATCCAAAATCATCTGCTCCTTCAAGATATGACTATTTTACTTAAAGAAACGGCGAATAAACTGCATTACCGTTCACAAACAGCAAATAAAACATTCTGTCGAAAAAATGAAGGTAGTGGCTAAAAGTGTCATAACCGGTGAATCGCGCACCAGACGCCCAGCGGCCGATTGCAACTATGTACATCCAAAATCATCTATTCCTTGAAAATATGTCTATTTTACTTAAACAAACGGCGAATAAACTGCATTACCATTCAGAAACAGCAAAATAAAACATTCTGTCGAAAAAATGAATGAAGGTAGTGGCTAAAAGTGTCAAAACCGGTGATTCGCGGGCCAGACGCCCACCGGCCCATTGCAACTATATACATCCAGAATCATCTGCTCCTTGAAGATATGTCTATTTTACTTAAACAAACGTCGAATAAACTGCATTACCATTCAGAAACAGCAAAATAAACCATTCTGTCGAAAAAATGAAGGTAGTGGCTAAAAGTGTCATAACCGGTGATTCGCGCGCCAGACGCCCACCGGCCCATTGCAACTATATACGTCCAAAATCATCTGCTCCTTGAAGATATGACTATTTTACTTAAACAAACGGCCAATAAACTGCATTACCATTCAGAAACAGCAAAATAAAACATTCTGTCGAAAAAATGAAGGTAGTGGCTGAAAGTGTCAAAACCGGTGATTTGCGCGCCAGACGCCCAACAGCCCATTGCAACTATATACATCCAAAATCAGCTGCTCCTTGAAGATATGACAATTTTACTTAAACAAACGGCGAATAAACTGCATTACCATTCAGAAAGAGCAAAATAATACAGTCTGTCGAAAAAATGAAAGTAGTGGCTAAAAGTGTCTTAACCGGTGAATCGCGCACCAGACGCCCAGCGGCCCATTGCAACTATATACATGGAAATCATCTGCTCCTTGAAAATATATCTATTTTCCTTAAAAAAACGGCGAATAAACTGCATTACCGTTCACAAACAGCAAATAAAACATTCTGTCGAAAAAATGAAGGTAGTGGCTAAAAGTGTCATAACCGGTGAATCGCGCACCAGACGCCCAGCGGCCGATTGCAACTATGTACATCCAAAATCATCTATTCCTTGAAAATATGTCTATTTTACTTAATCAAACGGCGAATAAACTGCATTACCATTCAGAAACAGCAAAATAAAACATTCTGTCGAAAAAAATGAAGCTAGTGGCTAAAAGTGTCATAACCGGTGAATCGCGCACCAGACGCCCAGCGGCCGATTGCAACTATGTACATCCAAAATCATCTATTCCTTGAAAATATGTCTATTTTACTTAAACAAACGGCGAATAAAATGCATTACCATTCAGAAACAGCAAAATAAAATATTCTGTCGAAAAAATGAAGGTAGTGTCTAAAAGTGTCATAACCGGTGAATCGCGCACCAGACGCCCACCGGCCCATTGCAACTATGTACATCCAAAATAATCTACTCCTTGAAAATATGTCTATTTTCCTGAAACAAACGGCGAATAAACTGCATTACCATTAAGAAACAGCAAAATAAAACATTCTGTCGAAAAAATGTAGGTAGTGGCTAAAAGTGTCATAACCGGTGATTCGCGCGCCAGACGCCCATCGGCCCATTGCAACTATATACGTCCAAAATCATCTGCTCCATGAAGATATGACTATTTTACTTAAACAAACGGCGAATAAACTGCATTACCATTCAGAAACAGCAAAATAATACAGTCTGTCGAAAAAATTAAAGTAGTGGCTAAAAGTGTCATAACCGGTGAATCGCGCACCAGACGCCCACCGGCCCATTGCAACTATATACATGGAAAATCATCTGCTCCTTGAAAATATATCTATTTTCCTTAAACAAACGGCGAATAAACTGCATTACCGTTCAGAAACAGCAAAATAAAACATTCTGTCGAAAAAATGAAGGTAATGGCTAAAAGTGTCATAACCGGTGAATCGCGCACCAGACGCCCAACGGCCGATTGCAACTATGTACATCCAAAATCATCTATTCCTTGAAAATATGTCTATTTTACTTAAACAAACGGCGAATAAACTGCATTACCATTCAGAAACAGCAAAATAAAACATTCTGTCGAAAAAATGAAGGTAGTGGCTAAAAGAGTCAAAACCGGTGATTCGCGCGCCAGACACCAACCGGCCCATTGCAACTATATACATCCAAAATCAGCTACTCCTTGAAGATATGACTATTTTACTTTAACAAACGGCGAATGAACTGCATTACCATTCAGAAACAGCAAAATAATACAGTCTGTCGAAAAAATGAAGGTAGTGGCTAAAAGTGTCATAACCGGTGAATCGAGCACCAGACGCCCACCGGCCCATTGCAACTATATACATCCAAAATCATCAGCTCCTTGAAAATATATCTATTTTCCTTAAACAAACGGCGAATAAACTGCATTATCGTTCAGAAACAGCAAAATAAAACATTCTGTCGAAAAAATGATGGTAGTGGCTAAAAGTGTCATAACCGGTGAATCGCGCACCAGACGCCCACCGGCAACATTGCAACTATATACGTCCAAAATCATCTGCTCCTTGAAGATATGACAATTTTACTTAAACAAACGGCGAATAAACTGCATTACCATTCAGAAACAGCAAAATAAAACATTCTGTCGAAAAAATGAAGGTAGTGGCTAAAAGTGTCATAACCGGTGAATCGAGCACCAGACGCCCACCGGCCCATTGCAACTATATACATCCAAAATCATCAGCTCCTTGAAAATATATCTATTTTCCTTAAACAAACGGCGAATAAACTGCATTACCGTTCAGAAACAGCAAAATAAAACATTCTGTCGAAAAAATGAAGGTAGTGGCTAAAAGTGTCAAAAACCGGTGATTCGCGCGCCAGACGCCCACCGGCCCATTGCAACTATGTACATTCAAAATCATCTATTCCTTGAAAATATGTCTATTTTACTTAAACAAACGGCGAATAAAATGCATTACCATTCAGAAACAGCAAAATAAAATATTCTGTCGAAAAAATGAAGGTAGTGTCTAAAAGTGTCATAACCGGTGAATCGCGCACCAGACGCCCACCGGCCCATTGCAACTATATACATCCAAAATCATCTGCTCCTTGAAGATATGACTATTTTACTTAAACAAACGGCGAATAAACTGCATTACCATTCAGAAACAGCAAAATAAAACATTCTGTCGAAAAAATGAAGTTAGTGGCTGAAAGTGTCAAAACCGGTGATTCGCGGGCCAGACGCCCACCAGCCCATTGCAACTATATACATGCAGAATCATCTGCTCCTTGAAGATATGTCTATTTTACTTAAACAAACGTCGAATAAGCTGCATTACCATTCAGAAACAGCAAAATAAACCATTCTGTCGAAAAAATGAAGGTAGTGGCTAAAAGTGTCATAACCGGTGATTCGCGCCCCAGACGCCCCACCGACCCATTGCAACTATATACGTCCAAAATCATCTGCTCCTTGAAGATATGACTATTTTACATAAACAAACGGCGAATAAACTGCATTACCATTCAGAAACAGCAAAATAAAACATTCTGTCGAAAAAATGAAGCTAGTGGCTAAAAGTGTCATAACCGGTGAATCGCGCACCAGACGCCCAGCGGCCGATTGCAACTATGTACATCCAAAATCATCTATTCCTTGAAAATATGTCTATTTTACTTAAACAAACGGCGAATAAACTGCATTACCATTCAGAAACAGCAAAATAAAACATTCTGTCGAAAAAATGAAGGTAGTGGCTAAAAGAGTCAAAACCGGTGATTCGCGCGCCTGACGCCAACCGGCCCATTGCAACTATATACATCCAAATTCAGCTACTCCTTGAAGATATGACTATTTTACTTTAACAAACGGCGAATGAACTGCATTACCATTCAGAAACAGCAAAATAATACAGTCTGTCGAAAAAATGAAGGTAGTGGCTAAAAGTGTCATAACCGGTGAATCGAGCACCAGACGCCCACCGGCCCATTGCAACTATATACATCCAAAATCATCAGCTCCTTGAAAATATATCTTTTTTCCTTAAACAAACGGCGAATAAACTGCATTATCGTTCAGAAACAGCAAAATAAAACATTCTGTCGAAAAAATGATGGTAGTGGCTAAAAGTGTCATAACCGGTGAATCGCGCACCAGACGCCCACCGGCCCATTGCAACTATATACGTCCAAAATCATCTGCTCCTTGAAGATATGACAATTTTACTTAAACAAACGGCGAATAAACTGCATTACCATTAAGAAACAGCAAAATAAAACATTCTGTCGAAAAAATGTAGGTAGTGGCCAAAAGTGTCATAACCGGTGATTCGCGCGCCAGACGCCCACCGGCCCATTGCAACTATATACGTCCAAAATCATCTGCTCCATGAAGATATGACTATTTTACTTAAACAAACGGCGAATAAACTGCATTACCATTCAGAAACAGCAAAATAAAACAGTCTGTCGAAAAAATGAAGGTAGTGGCTAAAAGTGTCATAACCGGTGAATCGCGCACAAGACGCCCAGCGGCCGATTGCAACTATGTACATCCAAAATCATCTATTCCTTGAAAATATGTCTATTTTACTTAAACAAACGGCGAATAAACTGCATTACCATTCAGAAACAGCAAAATAAAACATTCTGTCGAAAAAATGAAGCTAGTGGCTAAAAGTGTCATAACCGATGAATCGCGCACCGGACGCCCAGCGGCCGATTGCAACTATGTACATCCAAAATCATCTACTCCTTGAAAATATGTCTATTTTACTTAAACAAACGGCGAATAAAATGCATTACCATTCAGAAACAGTAAAATAAAATATTCTGTCGAAAAAATGAAGGTAGTGTCTAAAAGTGTCATAACCGGTGAATCGCGCACCAGACGCCCACCGGCCCATTGCCACTATATACATCCAAAATCATCTGCTCCTTGAAGCTATGTCTATTTTACTTAAACAAACGTCAAATAAACTGCATTACCATTCAGAAACAGCTAAATAAACCATTCTGTCGAAAAAATGAAGGTAGTGGCTAAAAGTGTCATAACCGGTGATTCGCGCGCCAGATGCCCACCGGCCCATTGCAACTATATACGTCTAAAATCATCTGCTCCTTGAAGATATGACTATTTTACTTAAACAAACGGCGAATAAACTGCATTACCATTCAGAAACAGCAAAATAAAACATTCTGTCGAAAAAATGAAGTTAGTGACTGAAAGTGTCAAAACCGGTGATTCGCGCGCCAGACGCCCACCAGCCCATTGCAACTATATACATCCAAAATCAGCTGCTCCTTGAAGATATGACAATTTTACTTAAACATCTGGCGAATAAACTGCATTACCATTCAGAAACAGCAAAATAATACAGTCTGTCGAAAAAATGAAAGTAGTGGCTAAAAGTGTCATAACCGGTGAATCGCGCACCAGACGCCCACCGGCCCATTGCAACTATATACATGGAAAATCATCTGCTCCTTGAAAATATATCTATTTTCCTTAAACAAACGGCGAATAAACTGCATTACCGTTCAGAAACAGCAAAATAAAACATTCTGTCGAAAAAATGAAGGTAGTGGCTAAAAGTGTCATAACCGGTGAATCGCGCACCAGACGCCCAACGGCCGATTGCAACTATGTACATCCAAAATCATCTATTGCTTGAAAATATGTCTATTTTACTTAAACAAACGGCGAATAAACTGCATTACCATTCAGAAACAGCAAAATAAAACATTCTGTCGAAAAAATGAAGGTAGTGGCTAAAAGAGTCAAAACCGGTGATTCGCGCGCCAGACGCCAACCGGCCCATTGCAACTATATACATCCAAAATCAGCTACTCCTTGAAGATATGACTATTTTACTTTAACAAACGGCGAATGAACTGCATTACCATTCAGAAACAGCAAAATAATACAGTCTGTCGAAAAAATGAAGGTAGTGGCTAAAAGTGTCATAACCGGTGAATCGCGCACCAGACGCCCACCGGCCCATTGCAACTATGTACATCCAAAATCATCTATTCCTTGAAAATATGTCTATTTTACTTAAACAAACGGCGAATAAACTCCATTACCATTCAGAAACAGCACAATAAAACATTCTGTCGATAAAATGAAGGTAGTGGCTAAAAGTGTCAAAACCGGTGATTCGCGCGCCAGACGCCCACCGGCCCATTGCAACTATATACATCCAAAATCATCTGCTCCTTCAAGATATGACTATTTTACTTAAAGAAACGGCGAATAAACTGCATTACCGTTCACAAACAGCAAATAAAACATTCTGTCGAAAAAATGAAGGTAGTGGCTAAAAGTGTCATAACCGGTGAATCGCGCACCAGACGCCCAGCGGCCGATTGCAACTATGTACATCCAAAATCATCTATTCCTTGAAAATATGTCTATTTTACTTAAACAAACGGCGAATAAACTGCATTACCATTCAGAAACAGCAAAATAAAACATTCTGTCGAAAAAATGAAGGTAGTGGCTTAAAGTGTCAAAACCGGTGATTCGCGGGCCAGACGCCCACCGGCCCATTGCAACTATATACATCCAGAATCATCTGCTCCTTGAAGATATGTCTATTTTACTTAAACAAACGTCGAATAAACTGCATTACCATTCAGAAACAGCAAAATAAACCATTCTGTCGAAAAAATGAAGGTAGTGGCTAAAAGTGTCATAACCGGTGATTCGCGCGCCTGACGCCCACCGGCCCATTGCAACTATATACGTCCAAAATCATCTGCTCCTTGAAGATATGACTATTTTACTTAAACAAACGGCCAATAAACTGCATTACCATTCAGAAACAGCAAAATAAAACATTCTGTCGAAAAAATGAAGGTAGTGGCTGAAAGTGTCAAAACCGGTGATTTGCGCGCCAGACGCCCACCAGCCCATTGCAACTATATACATCCAAAATCAGCTGCTCCTTGAAGATATGACAATTTTACTTAAACAAACGGCGAATAAACTGCATTACCATTCAGAAAGAGCAAAATAATACAGTCTGTCGAAAAAATGAAAGTAGTGGCTAAAAGTGTCTTAACCGGTGAATCGCGCACCAGACGCCCAGCGGCCCATTGCAACTATATACATGGAAATCATCTGCTCCTTGAAAATATATCTATTTTCCTTAAAAAAACGGCGAATAAACTGCATTACCATTCAGAAACAGCAAAATAAAACATTCTGTCGAAAAAATGAAGGTAGTGGCTAAAAGTGTCATAACCGGTGAATCGCGCACCAGACGCCCAGCGGCCGATTGCAACTATGTACATTCAAAATCATCTATTCCTTGAAAATATGTCTATTTTACTTAAACAAACGGCGAATAAACTGCATTACCATTCAGAAACAGCAAAATAAAACATTCTGTCGAAAAAATGAAGCTAGTGGCTAAAAGTGTCATAACCGGTGAATCGCGCACCAGACGCCCAGCGGCCGATTGCAACTATGTACATCCAAAATCATCTATTCCTTGAAAATATGTCTATTTTACTTAAACAAACGGCGAATAAAATGCATTACCATTCAGAAACAGCAAAATAAAATATTCTGTCGAAAAAATGAAGGTAGTGTCTAAAAGTGTCATAACCGGTGAATCGCGCACCAGACGCCCACCGGCCCATTGCAACTATGTACATCCAAAATCATCTACTCCTTGAAAATATGTCTATTTTCCTGAAACAAACGGCGAATAAACTGCATTACCATTAAGAAACAGCAAAATAAAACATTCTGTCGAAAAAATGTAGGTAGTGCCTAAAAGTGTCATAACCGGTGATTCGCGCACCAGACGCCCATCGGCCCATTGCAACTATATACGTCCAAAATCATCTGCTCCATGAAGATATGACTATTTTACTTAAACAAACGGCGAATAAACTGCATTACCATTCAGAAACAGCAAAATAATACAGTCTGTCGAAAAAATTAAAGTAGTTGCTAAAAGTGTCATAACCGGTGAATCGCGCACCAGACGCCCACCGGCCCATTGCAACTATATACATGGAAAATCATCTGCTCCTTGAAAATATATCTATTTTCCTTAAACAAACGGCGAATAAACTGCATTACCGTTCAGAAACAGCAAAATAAAACATTCTGTCGAAAAAATGAAGGTAATGGCTAAAAGTGTCATAACCGGTGAATCGCGCACCAGACGCCCAACGGCCGATTGCAACTATGTACATCCAAAATCATCTATTCCTTGAAAATATGTCTATTTTACTTAAACAAACGGCGAATAAACTGCATTACCATTCAGAAACAGCAAAATAAAACATTCTTTCGAAAAAATGAAGGTAGTGGCTAAAAGAGTCAAAATCGGTGATTCGCGCGCCAGACACCAACCGGCCCATTGCAACTATATACATCCAAAATCAGCTACTCCTTGAAGATATGACTATTTTACTTTAACAAACGGCGAATGAACTGCATTACCATTCAGAAACAGCAAAATAATACAGTCTGTCGAAAAAATGAAGGTAGTGGCTAAAAGTGTCATAACCGGTGAATCGAGCACCAGACGCCCACCGGCCCATTGCAACTATATACATCCAAAATCATCAGCTCCTTGAAAATATATCTATTTTCCTTAAACAAACGGCGAATAAACTGCATTATCGTTCAGAAACAGCAAAATAAAACATTCTGTCGAAAAAATGATGGTAGTGGCTAAAAGTGTCATAACCGGTGAATCGCGCACCAGACGCCCACCGGCCCATTGCAACTATATACGTCCAAAATCATCTGCTCCTTGAAGATATGACAATTTTACTTAAACAAACGGCGAATAAACTGCATTACCATTCAGAAACAGCAAAATAAAACATTCTGTCGAAAAAATGAAGGTAGTGGCTAAAAGTGTCATAACCGGTGAATCGAGCACCAGACGCCCACCGGCCCATTGCAACTATATACATCCAAAATCATCAGCTCCTTGAAAATATATCTATTTTCCTTAAACAAACGGCGAATAAACTGCATTACCGTTCAGAAACAGCAAAATAAAACATTCTGTCGAAAAAATGAAGGTAGTGGCTAAAAGTGTCAAAACCGGTGATTCGCGCGCCAGACGCCCACCGGCCCATTGCAACTATGTACATTCAAAATCATCTATTCCTTGAAAATATGTCTATTTTACTTAAACAAACGGCGAATAAACTGCATTACCATTCAGAAACAGCAAAATAAAACATTCTGTCGAAAAAATGAAGCTAGTGGCTAAAAGTGTCATAACCGGTGAATCGCGCACCAGACGCCCAGCGGCCGATTGTAACTATGTACATCCAAAATCATCTATTCCTTGAAAATATGTCTATTTTACTTAAACAAACGGCGAATAAAATGCATTACCATTCAGAAACAGCAAAATAAAATATTCTGTCGAAAAAATGAAGGTAGTGTCTAAAAGTGTCATAACCGGTGAATCGCGCACCAGACGCCCACCGGCCCATTGCAACTATGTACATCCAAAATCATCTACTCCTTGAAAATATGTCTATTTTCCTGAAACAAACGGCGAATAAACTGCATTACCATTAAGAAACAGCAAAATAAAACAATCTGTCGAAAAAATGTAGGTAGTGGCTAAAAGTGTCATAACCGGTGATTCGCGCGCCAGACGCCCACCGGCCCATTGCAACTATATACGTCCAAAATCATCTGCTCCATGAAGATATGACTATTTTACTTAAACAATCGGCGAATAAACTGCATTACCATTCAGAAACAGCTAAATAAACCATTCTGTCGAAAAAATGAAGGTAGTGGCTAAAAGTGTCATAACCGGTGATTCGCGCGCCAGACGCCCACCGGCCCATTGCAACTATATACGTCCAAAATCATCTGCTCCTTGAAGATATGACTATTTTACTTAAACAAACGGCGAATAAACTGCATTACCATTCAGAAACAGCAAAATAAAACATTCTGTCGAAAAAATGAAGTTAGTGGCTGAAAGTGTCAAAACCGGTGATTCGCGCGCCAGACGCCCACCAGCCCATTGCAACTATATACATCCAAAATCAGCTGCTCCTTGAAGATATGACAATTTTACTTAAACATCCGGCGAATAAACTGCATTACCATTCAGAAACAGCAAAATAATACAGTCTGTCGAAAAAATGAAAGTAGTGGCTAAAAGTGTCATAACCGGTGAATCGCGCACCAGACGCCCACCGGCCCATTGCAACTATATACATGGAAAATCATCTGCTCCTTGAAAATATATCTATTTTCCTTAAACAAACGGCGAATAAACTGCATTACCGTTCAGAAACAGCAAAATAAAACATTCTGTCGAAAAAATGAAGGTAGTGGCTAAAAGTGTCATAACCGGTGAATCGCGCACCAGACGCCCAACGGCCGATTGCAACTATGTACATCCAAAATCATCTATTCCTTGAAAATATGTCGATTTTACTTAAACAAACGGCGAATAAACTGCATTACCATTCAGAAACAGCAAAATAAAACATTCTGTCGAAAAAATGAAGGTAGTGGCTAAAAGAGTCAAAACCGGTGATTCGCGCGCCAGACGCCAACCGGCCCATTGCAACTATATACATCCAAAATCAGCTACTCCTTGAAGATATGACTATTTTACTTTAACAAACGGCGAATGAACTGCATTACCATTCAGAAACAGCAAAATAATACAGTCTGTCGAAAAAATGAAGGTAGTGGCTAAAAGTGTCATAACCGGTGAATCGAGCACAAGACGCCCACCGGCCCATTGCAACTATATACATCCAAAATCATCAGCTCCTTGAAAATATATCTATTTTCCTTAAACAAACGGCGAATAAACTGCATTATCGTTCAGAAACAGCAAAATAAAACATTCTGTCGAAAAAATGATGGTAGTGGCTAAAAGTGTCATAACCGGTGAATCGCGCACCAGACGCCCACCGGCCCATTGCAACTATATACGTCCAAAATCATCTGCTCCTTGAAGATATGACAATTTTACTTAAACAAACGGCGAATAAACTGCATTACCGTTCAGAAACAGCAAAATAAAACATTCTCTCGATAAAATGAAGGTAGTGGCTAAAAGTGTCATAACCGGTGAATCGCGCACCAGACGCCCAGCGGCCGATTGCAACTATGTACATCCAAAATCATCTATTCCTTGAAAATATGTCTATTTTACATAAACAAACGGCGAATAAACTCCATTACCATTCAGAAACAGCACAATAAAACATTCTGTCGATAAAATGAAGGTAGTGGCTAAAAGTGTCAAAACCGGTGATTCGCGCGCCAGACGCCCACCGGCCCATTGCAACTATATACATCTAAAATCATCTGCTCCTTCAAGATATGACTATTTTACTTAAAGAAACGGCGAATAAACTGCATTACCGTTCACAAACAGCAAATAAAACATTCTGTCGAAAAAATGAAGGTAGTGGCTAAAAGTGTCAAATCCGGTGATTCGCCGGGCCAGACGCCCACCGGCCCATTGCAACTATATACATCCAGAATCATCTGCTCCTTGAAGATATGTCTATTTTACTTAAACAAACGTCGAATAAGCTGCATTACCATTCAGAAACAGCAAAATAAACCATTCTGTCGAAAAAATGAAGGTAGTGGCTAAAAGTGTCATAACCGGTGATTCGCGCCCCAGACGCCCACCGACCCATTGCAACTATATACGTCCAAAATCATCTGCTCCTTGAAGATATGACTATTTTACATAAACAAACGGCGAATAAACTGCATTACCATTCAGAAACAGCAAAATAAAACATTCTGTCGAAAAAATGAAGGTAGTGGCTGAAAGTGTCAAAACCGGTGATTCGCGCGCCAGACGCCCACCAGCCCATTGCAACTATTTACATCCAAAATCAGCTGCTCCTTGAAGATATGACAATTTTACTTAAACAAACGGCGAATAAACTGCATTACCATTCAGAAAGAGCAAAATAATACAGTCTGTCGAAAAAATGAAGGTAGTGGCTAAAAGTGTCTTAACCGGTGAATCGCGCACCAGACGCCCAGCGGCCCATTGCAACTATATACATGGAAATCATCTGCTCCTTGAAAATATATCTATTTTCCTTAAACAAACGGCGAATAAACTGCATTACCATTCAGAAACAGCAAAATAAAACATTCTGTCGAAAAAATGAAGCTAGTGGCTAAAAGTGTCATAACCGGTGAATCGCGCACCAGACGCCCAGCGGCCGATTGCAACTATGTACATCCAAAATCATCTATTCCTTGAAAATATGTCTATTTTACTTAAACAAACGGCGAATAAAATGCATTACCATTAAGAAACAGCAAAATAAAATATTCTGTCGAAAAAATGAAGGTAGTGTCTAAAAGTGTCATAACCGGTGAATCGCGTACCAGACGCCCACCGGCCCATTGCAACTATGTACATCCAAAATCATCTACTCCTTGAAAATATGTCTATTTTCCTGAAACAAACGGCGAATAAACTGCATTACCATTCAGAAACAGCAAAATAAAACATTCTGTCGAAAAAATGTAGGTAGTGGCTAAAAGTGTCATAACCGGTGATTCGCGCGCCAGACGCCCATCGGCCCATTGCAACTATATACGTCCAAAATCATCTGCTCCATGAAGATATGACTATTTTACTTAAACAAACGGCGAATAAACTGCATTACCATTCAGAAACAGCAAAATAATACAGTCTGTCGAAAAAATTAAAGTAGTGGCTAAAAGTGTCATAACCGGTGAATCGCGCACCAGACGCCCACCGGCCCATTGCAACTATATACATGGAAAATCATCTGCTCCTTACAAATATATCTATTTTCCTTAAACAAACGGCGAATAAACTGCATTACCGTTCAGAAACAGCAAAATAAAAACATTCTGTCGAAAAAATGAAGGTAATGGCTAAAAGTGTCATAATCGGTGAATCGCGCACCAGACGCCCAACGGCCGATTGCAACTATGTACATCCAAAATCATCTATTCCTTGAAAATATGTCTATTTTACTTAAACAAACGGCGAATAAAACTGCATTACCATTCAGAAACAGCAAAATAAAACATTCTGTCGAAAAAATGAAGGTAGTGGCTAAAAGAGTCAAAACCGGTGATTCGCGCGCCAGACACCAACCGGCCCATTGCAACTATATACATCCAAAATCAGCTACTCCTTGAAGATATGACTATTTTACTTTAACAAACGGCGAATGAACTGCATTACCATTCAGAAACAGCAAAATAATACAGTCTGTCGAAAAAATGAAGGTAGTGGCTAAAAGTGTCATAACCGGTGAATCGAGCACCAGACGCCCACCGGCCCATTGCAACTATATACATCCAAAATCATCAGCTCCTTGAAAATATATCTATTTTCCTTAAACAAACGGCGAATAAACTGCATTATCGTTCAGAAACAGCAAAATAAAACATTCTGTCGAAAAAATGATGGTAGTGGCTAAAAGTGTCATAACCGGTGAATCGCGCACCAGACGCCCACCGGCCCATTGCAACTATATACGTCCAAAATCATCTGCTCCTTGAAGATATGACAATTTTACTTAAACAAACGGCGAATAAACTGCATTACCATTCAGAAACAGCAAAATAAAACATTCTGTCGAAAAAAATGAAGGTAGTGGCTAAAAGTGTCATAACCGGTGAATCGAGCACCAGACGCCCACCGGCCCATTGCAACTATATACATCCAAAATCATCAGCTCCTTGAAAATATATCTATTTTCCTTAAACAAACGGCGAATAAACTGCATTACCGTTCAGAAACAGCAAAATAAAACATTCTGTCGAAAAAATGAAGGTAGTGGCTAAAAGTGTCAAAACCGGTGATTCGCGCGCCAGACGCCCACCGGCCCATTGCAACTATGTACATTCAAAATCATCTATTCCTTGAAAATATGTCTATTTTACTTAAACAAACGGCGAATAAACTGCATTACCATTCAGAAACAGCAAAATAAAACATTCTGTCGAAAAAATGAAGCTAGTGGCTAAAAGTGTCATAACCGGTGAATCGCGCACCAGACGCCCAGCGGCCGATTGTAACTATGTACATCCAAAATCATCTATTCCTTGAAAATATGTCTATTTTACTTAAACAAACGGCGAATAAAATGCATTACCATTCAGAAACAGCAAAATAAAATATTCTGTCGAAAAAATGAATGTAGTGTCTAAAAGTGTCATAACCGGTGAATCGCGCACCAGACGCCCACCGGCCCATTGCAACTATGTACATCCAAAATCATCTACTCCTTGAAAATATGTCTATTTTCCTGAAACAAACGGCGAATAAACTGCATTACCATTAAGAAACAGCAAAATAAAACAATCTGTCGAAAAAAATGTAGGTAGTGGCTAAAAGTGTCATAACCGGTGATTCGCGCGCCAGACGCCCACCGGCCCATTGCAACTATATACGTCCAAAATCATCTGCTCCATGAAGATATGACTATTTTACTTAAACAATAGGCGAATAAACTGCATTACCATTCAGAAACAGCTAAATAAACCATTCTGTCGAAAAAATGAAGGTAGTGGCTAAAAGTGTCATAACCGGTGATTCGCGCGCCAGACGCCCCACCGGCCCATTGCAACTATATACGTGCAAAATCATCTGCTCCTTGAAGATATGACTATTTTACTTAAACAAACGGCGAATAAACTGCATTACCATTCAGAAACAGCAAAATAAAACATTCTGTCGAAAAAATGAAGTTAGTGGCTGAAACTGTCAAAACCGGTGATTCGCGCGCCAGACGCCCACCAGCCCATTGCAACTATATACATCCAAAATCAGCTGCTCCTTGAAGATATGACAATTTTACTTAAACATCCGGCGAATAAACTGCATTACCATTCAGAAACAGCAAAATAATACAGTCTGTCGAAAAAATTGAAAGTAGTGGCTAAAAGTGTCATAACCGGTGAATCGCGCACCAGACGCCCACCGGCCCATTGCAACTATATACATGGAAAATCATCTGCTCCTTGAAAATATATCTATTTTCCTTAAACAAACGGCGAATAAACTGCATTACCGTTCAGAAACAGCAAAAATAAAACATTCTGTCGAAAAAATGAAGGTAGTGGCTAAAAGTGTCATAACCGGTGAATCGCGCACCAGACGCCCAACGGCCGATTGCAACTATGTACATCCAAAATCATCTATTCCTTGAAAATATGTCTATTTTACTTAAACAAACGGCGAATAAACTGCATTACCATTCAGAAACAGCAAAATAAAACATTCTGTCGAAAAAATGAAGGTAGTGGCTAAAAGAGTCAAAACCGGTGATTCGCGCGCCAGACGCCAACCGGCCCATTGCAACTATATACATCCAAAATCAGCTACTCCTTGAAGATATGACTATTTTACTTTAACAAACGGCGAATGAACTGCATTACCATTCAGAAACAGCAAAATAATACAGTCTGTCGAAAAAATGAAGGTAGTGGCTAAAAGTGTCATAACCGGTGAATCGAGCACAAGACGCCCACCGGCCCATTGCAACTATATACATCCAAAATCATCAGCTCCTTGAAAATATATCTATTTTCCTTAAACAAACGGCGAATAAACTGCATTATCGTTCAGAAACAGCAAAATAAAACATTCTGTCGAAAAAATGATGGTAGTGGCTAAAAGTGTCATAACCGGTGAATCGCGCACCAGACGCCAACCGGCCCATTGCAACTATATACGTCCAAAATCATCTGCTCCTTGAAGATATGACAATTTTACTTAAACAAACGGCGAATAAACTGCATTACCGTTCAGAAACAGCAAAATAAAACATTCTCTCGATAAAATGAAGGTAGTGGCTAAAAGTGTCATAACCGGTGAATCGCGCACCAGACGCCCAGCGGCCGATTGCAACTATGTACATCCAAAATCATCTATTCCTTGAAAATATGTCTATTTTACATAAACAAACGGCGAATAAACTCCATTACCATTCAGAAACAGCACAATAAAACATTCTGTCGAAAAAATGAAGGTAGTGGCTAAAAGTGTCAAAACCGGTGATTCGCGCGCCAGACGCCCACCGGCCCATTGCAACTATATACATCTAAAATCATCTGCTCCTTCAAGATATGACTATTTTACTTAAAGAAACGGCGAATAAACTGCATTACCGTTCACAAACAGCAAATAAAACATTCTGTCGAAAAAATGAAGGTAGTGGCTAAAAGTGTCAAATCCGGTGATTCGCGGGCCAGACGCCCACCGGCCCATTGCAACTATATACATCCAGAATCATCTGCTCCTTGAAGATATGTCTATTTTACTTAAACAAACGTCGAATAAGCTGCATTACCATTCAGAAACAGCAAAATAAACCATTCTGTCGAAAAAATGAAGGTAGTGGCTAAAAGTGTCATAACCGGTGATTCGCGCCCCAGACGCCCACCGACCCATTGCAACTATATACGTCCAAAATCATCTGCTCCTTGAAGATATGACTATTTTACATAAACAAACGGCGAATAAACTGCATTACCATTAAGAAACAGCAAAATAAAACATTCTGTCGAAAAAATGTAGGTAGTGGCTAAAAGTGTCATAACCGGTGATTCGCGCGCCAGACGCCCACCGGCCCATTGCAACTATATACGTCCAAAATCATCTGCTCCATGAAGATATGACTATTTTAATTAAACAAACGGCGAATAAACTGCATTACCATTCAGAAACAGCAAAATAAAACAGTCTGTCGAAAAAATGAAGGTAGTGGCGAAAAGTGTCATAACCGGTGAATCGCGCACAAGACGCCCAGCGGCCGATTGCAACTATGTACATCCAAAATCATCTATTCCTTGAAAATATGTCTATTTTACTTAAACAAACGGCGAATAAACTGCATTACCATTCAGAAACAGCAAAATAAAACATTCTGTCGAAAAACTGAAGCTAGTGGCTAAAAGTGTCATAACCGATGAATCACGCACCGGACGCCCAGCGGCCGATTGCAACTATGTACATCCAAAATCATCTATTCCTTGAAAATATGTCTATTTTACTTAAACAAACGGCGAATAAAATGCATTACCATTCAGAAACAGCAAAATAAAATATTCTGTCGAAAAAATGAAGGTAGTGTCTAAAAGTGTCATAACCGGTGAATCGCGCACCAGACGCCCACCGGCCCATTGCAACTATGTACATCCAAAATCATCTACTCCTTGAAATTATGTCTATTTTACTGAAACAAACGGCGAATAAACTGCATTACCATTAAGAAACAGCAAAATAAAACATTCTGTCGAAAAAATGTAGGTAGTGGCTAAAAGTGTCATAACCGGTGATTCGCGCGCCAGACGCCCACCGGCCCATTGCAACTATATACGTCCAAAATCATCTGCTCCATGAAGATATGACTATTTTACTTAAACAAACGGCGAATAAACTGCATTACCATTCAGAAACAGCAAAATAAAACATTCTGTCGAAAAAATGAAGGTAGTGTCTAAAAGTGTCATAACCGGTGAATCGCGCACCAGACGCCCACCGGCCCATTGCAACTATGTACATCCAAAATCATCTACTCCTTGAAATTATGTCTATTTTACTGAAACAAACGGCGAATAAACTGCATTACCATTAAGAAACAGCAAAATAAAACATTCTGTCGAAAAAATGTAGGTAGTGGCTAAAAGTGTCATAACCGGTGATTCGCGCGCCAGACGCCCACCGGCCCATTGCAACTATATACGTCCAAAATCATCTGCTCCATGAAGATATGACTATTTTACTTAAACAAACGGCGAATAAACTGCATTACCATTCAGAAACAGCAAAATAAAACATTCTGTCGAAAAAATGAAGGTAGTGGCTAAAAGTGTCATAACCGATGAATCGCGCACCAGACGCCCAGCGGCCGATTGCAACTATGTACATCCAAAATCATCTATTCCTTGAAAATATGTCTATTTTACTTAAACAAACGGCGAATAAAATGCATTACCATTCAGAAACAGCAAAATAAAACATTCTGTCGAAAAAATGAAGGTAGTGTCTAAAAGTGTCATAACCGGTGAATCGCGTACCAGACGCCCACCGGCCCATTGCAACTATGTACATCCAAAATCATCTATTCCTTGAAAATATGTCTATTTTACTTAAATAAACGGCGAATAAACTGCATTACCATTAAGAAACAGCAAAATAAAACATTCTGTCGAAAAAATGTAGGTAGTGGCTAAAAGTGTCATAACCGGTGATTCGCGCGCCAAACGCCCACCGGCCCATTGCAACTATATACGTCCAAAATCATCTGCTCCATGAAGATATGACTATTTTACTTAAACAAACGGCGAATAAACTGCATTACCATTCAGAAACAGCAAAATAAAACAGTCTGTCGAAAAAACTGAAGGTAGTGGCTAAAAGTGTCATAACCGGTGAATCGCGCACCATACGCCCACCGGCCCATTGCAACTACATACATCCAAAATCATCTGCTCCTTGAAAATATACCTATTTTCCTTAAACAAACGGCGAATAAACTGCATTACCGTTCAGAAACAGCAAAATAAAACATTCTGTCGAAAAAATGAAGGGTAGTGGCTACAAGTGTCAAAACCGGTGATACGCGCGCCAGACGCCCACCGGCCCATTGCAACTATATACATCCAAAATCATCTGCTCCTTGAAAATATATCTATTTTCCTTAAACAAACGGCGAATAAACTGCATTACCGTTCAGAAACAGCAAAATAAAACATTCTGTCGAAAAAATGAAGGTAGTGGCTAAAAGTGTCATAACCGGTGATTCGCGCGCACGACCGCCCACCGGCCCATTGCAACTATATACGTCCAAAATCATCTGCTCCTTGAAGATATGACTATTTTACTTAAACAAA
The DNA here is from genome assembly GCA_026315105.1 of Locusta migratoria. Lineage (NCBI taxonomy): Eukaryota > Metazoa > Arthropoda > Insecta > Orthoptera > Acrididae > Locusta > Locusta migratoria. The sequence continues at coordinate 18,115 of JAOYRU010001160.1, read as the reverse complement.
CGGCGAATAAACTGCATTACCATTCAGAAACAGCAAAATAAAACATTCTGTCGAAAAAATGAAGGTAGTGGCTGAATGTGTCAAAACCGGTGATTCGCGCGCCAGACGCTCACCAGCCCATTGCAACTATATACATCCAAAATCAGCTGCTCCTTGAAGATATGACAATTTTACTTAAACAAACGGCGAATAAACTGCATTACCATTCAGAAAGAGCAAAATAATACAGTCTGTCGAAAAAATGAAAGTAGTGACTAAAAGTGTCTTAACCGGTGAATCGCGCACCAGACGCCCAGCGGCCCATTGCAACTATATACATGGAAAATCATCTGCTCCTTGAAAATATATCAATTTTCCTTAAACAAACGGCGAATAAACTGCATTACCATTCAGAAACAGCAAAATAAAACATTCTGTCGAAAAAATGAAGGTAGTGGCTAAAAGTGGCATAACCGGTGAATCGCGCACCAGACGCCCAGCGGCCGATTGCAACTATGTACATCCAAAATCATCTATTCCTTGAAAATATGTCTATTTTACTTAATCAAACGGCGAATAAACTGCATTACCATTCAGAAACAGCAAAATAACACATTCTGTCGAAAAAATGAAGGTAGTGGCTAAAAGTGTCATAACCGGTGAATCGCGCACCAGACGCCCAGCGGCCGATTGCAACTATGTACATTCAAAATCATCTATTCCTTGAAAATATGTCTATTTTACTTAAACAAACGACGAATAAACTGCATTACCATTCAGAAACAGCAAAATAAAACATTCTGTCGAAAAAATGAAGCTAGTGGCTAAAAGTGTCATAACCGGTGAATCGCGCACCAGACGCCCAGCGGCCGATTGCAACTATGTACATCCAAAATCATCTATTCCTTGAAAATATGTCTATTTTACTTAAACAAACGGCGAATAAAATGCATTACCATTCAGAAACAGCGAAATAAAATATTCTGTCGAAAAAATGAAGGTAGTGTCTAAAAGTGTCATAACCGGTGAATCGCGCACCAGACGCCCACCGGCCCATTGCAACTATGTACATCCAAAATCATCTACTCCTTGAAAATATGTCTATTTTACTGAAACAAACGGCGAATAAACTGCATTACTATTAAGAAACAGCAAAATAAAACATTCTGTCGAAAAAATGTAGGTAGTGGCTAAAAATGTCATTACCGGTGATTCGCGCGCCAGACGCCCACCGGCCCATTGCAACTATATACGTCCAAAATCATCTGCTCCATGAAGATATGACTATTTTACTTAAACAAACGGCGAATAAACTGCATTACCATTCAGAAACAGCAAAATAAAACATTCTGTCGAAAAAATGAAGGTAGTGGCTAAAAGTGTCATAACCGATGAATCGCGCACCAGATGCCCAGCGGCCGATTGCAACTATGTACATCCAAAATCATCTATTCCTTGAAAATATGTCTATTTTACTTAAACAAACGGCGAATAAAATGCATTACCATTCAGAAACAGCAAAATAAAACATTCTGTCGAAAAAATGAAGGTAGTGTCTAAAAGTGTCATAACCGGTGAATCGCGTACCAGACGCCCACCGGCCCATTGCAACTATGTACATCCAAAATCATCTATTCCTTGAAAATATGTCTATTTTACTTAAATAAACGGCGAATAAACTGCATTACCATTAAGAAACAGCAAAATAAAACATTCTGTCGAAAAAATGTAGGTAGTGGCTAAAAGTGTCATAACCGGTGATTCGCGCGCCAAACGCCCCACCGGCCCATTGCAACTATATACGTCCAAAATCATCTGCTCCATGAAGATATAACTATTTTACTTAAACAAACGGCGAATAAACTGCATTACCATTCAGAAACAGCAAAATAAAACAGTCTGTCGAAAAACTGAAGGTAGTGGCTAAAAGTGTCATAACCGGTGAATCGCGCACCAGACGCCCACCGGCCCATTGCAACTACATACATCCAAAATCATCTGCTCCTTGCAAATATACCTATTTTCCTTAAACAAACGGCGAATAAACTGCATTACCATTCAGAAAGAGCAAAATAATACAGTCTGTCGAAAAAATGAAAGTAGTGGCTAAAAGTGTCTTAACCGGTGAATCGCGCACCAGACGCCCAGCGGCCCATTGCAACTATATACATGGAAAATCATCTGCTCCTTGAAAATATATCTATTTTCCTTAAACAAACGGCGAATAAACTGCATTACCATTCAGAAACAGCAAAATAAAACATTCTGTCGAAAAAATGTAGGTAGTGGCTAAAAGTGTCATAACCGGTGATTCGCGCGCCAGACGCCCACCGGCCCATTGCAACTATATACGTCCAAAATCATCTGCTCCATGAAGATATGACTATTTTACTTAAACAAACGGCGAATAAACTGCATTACCATTCAGAAACAGCAAAATAAAACAGTCTGTCGAAAAAATGAAGGTAGTGGCTAAAAGTGTCATAACCGGTGAATCGCGCACAAGACGCCCAGTGGCCGATTGCAACTATGTACATCCAAAATCATCTATTCCTGGAAAATATGTCTATTTTACTTAAACAAACGGCGAATAAACTGCATTACCATTCAGAAACAGCAAAATAAAACATTCTGTCGAAAAAATGAAGCTAGTGGCTAAAAGTGTCATAACCGATGAATCGCGCACCGGACGCCCAGCGGCCGATTGCAACTATGTACATCCAAAATCATCTATTCCTTGAAAATATGTCTATTTTACTTAAACAAACGGCGAATAAAATGCATTACCATTCAGAAACAGCAAAATAAAATATTCTGTCGAAAAAATGAAGGTAGTGTCTAAAAGTGTCATAACCGGTGAATCGCGCACCAGACGCCCACCGGCCCATTGCAACTATGTACATCCAAAATCATCTACTCCTTGAAAATATGTCTATTTTACTGAAACAAACGGCGAATAAAATGCATTACCATTCAGAAACAGCAAAATAAAATATTCTGTCGAAAAAATGAAGGTAGTGTCTAAAAGTGTCATAACCGGTGAATCGCGCACCAGACGCCCACCGGCCCATTGCAACTATGTACATCCAAAATCATCTACTCCTTGAAAATATGTCTATTTTACTGAAACAAACGGCGAATAAACTGCATTACCATTAAGAAACAGCAAAATAAAACATTCTGTCGAAAAAACGTAGGTAGTGGCTAAAAGTGTCATAACCGGTGATTCGCGCGCCAGACGCCCACCGGCCCATAGCAACTATATACGTCCAAAATCATCTGCTCCATGAAGATATGACTATTTTACTTAAACAAACGGCGAATAAACTGCATTACCATTCAGAAACAGCAAAATAAAACAGTCTGTCGAAAAAATGAAGGTAGTGGCTAAAAGTGTCATAACCGGTGAATCGCGCACAAGACGCCCAGCGGCCGATTGCAACTATGTACATCCAAAATCATCTATTCCTTGAAAATATGTCTATTTTATTTAAACAAACGGCGAATAAACTGCATTACCATTCAGAAACAGCAAAATAAAACATTCTGTCGAAAAAATGAAAGTAGTGGCTAAAAGTGTCTTAACCGGTGAATCGCGCACCAGACGCCCAGCGGCCCATTGCAACTATATACATGGAAAATCATCTGCTCCTTGAAAATATATCTATTTTCCTTAAACAAACGGCGAATAAACTGCATTACCATTCAGAAACAGCAAAATAAAACATTCTGTCGAAAAAATGTAGGTAGTGGCTAAAAGTGTCATAACCGGTGATTCGCGCGCCAGACGCCCACCGGCCCATTGCAACTATATACGTCCAAAATCATCTGCTCCATGAAGATATGACTATTTTACTTAAACAAACGGCGAATAAACTGCATTACCATTCAGAAACAGCAAAATAAAACAGTCTGTCGAAAAAATGAAGGTAGTGGCTAAAAGTGTCATAACCGGTGAATCGCGCACAAGACGCCCAGCGGCCGATTGCAACTATGTACATCCAAAATCATCTATTCCTGGAAAATATGTCTATTTTACTTAAACAAACGGCGAATAAACTGCATTACCATTCAGAAACAGCAAAATAAAACATTCTGTCGAAAAAATGAAGCTAGTGGCTAAAAGTGTCATAACCGATGAATCGCGCACCGGACGCCCAGCGGCCGATTGCAACTATGTACATCCAAAATCATCTATTCCTTGAAAATATGTCTATTTTACTTAAACAAACGGCGAATAAAATGCATTACCATTCAGAAACAGCAAAATAAAATATTCTGTCGAAAAAATGAAGGTAGTGTCTAAAAGTGTCATAACCGGTGAATCGCGCACCAGACGCCCACCGGCCCATTGCAACTATGTACATCCAAAATCATCTACACCTTGAAAATATGTCTATTTTACTGAAACAAACGGCGAATAAAATGCATTACCATTCAGAAACAGCAAAACAAAATATTCTGTCGAAAAAATGAAGGTAGTGTCTAAAAGTGTCATAACCGGTGAATCGCGCACCAGACGCCCACCGGCCCATTGCAACTATGTACATCCAAAATCATCTACTCCTTGAAAATATGTCTATTTTACTGAAACAAACGGCGAATAAACTGCATTACCATTAAGAAACAGCAAAATAAAACATTCTGTCGAAAAAATGTAGGTAGTGGCTAAAAGTGTCATAACCGGTGATTCGCGCGCCAGACGCCCACCGGCCCATTGCAACTATATACGTCCAAAATCATCTGCTCCATGAATATATGACTATTTTACTTAAACAAACGGCGAATAAACTGCATTACCATTCAGAAACAGCAAAATAAAACAGTCTGTCGAAAAAATGAAGGTAGTGGCTAAAAGTGTCATAACCGGTGAATCGCGCACAAGACGCCCAGCGGCCGATTGCAACTATGTACATCCAAAATCATCTATTCCTTGAAAATATGTCTATTTTATTTAAACAAACGGCGAATAAACTGCATTACCATTCAGAAACAGCAAAATAAAACATTCTGTCGAAAAAATGAAGCTAGTGGCTAAAAGTGTCATAACCTATGAATCGCGCACCGGACGCCCAGCGGCCGATTGCAACTATGTACATCCAAAATCATCTATTCCTTGAAAATATGTCTATTTTACTTAAACAAACGGCGAATAAAATGCATTACCATTCAGAAACAGCAAAATAAAATATTCTGTCGAAAAAATGAAGGTAGTGTCTAAAAGTGTCATAACCGGTGAATTGCGCACCAGACGCCCACCGGCCCATTGCAACTATGTACATCCAAAATCATCTACTCCTTGAAAATATGTCTATTTTACTGAAACAAACGGCGAATAAACTGCATTACCATTAAGAAACAGCAAAATAAAACATTCTGTCGAAAAAATGTAGGTAGTGGCTAAAAGTGTCATAACCGGTGATTCGCGCGCCAGACGCCCACCGGCCCATTGCAACTATATACGTCCAAAATCATCTGCTCCATGAAGATATGACTATTTTACTTAAACAAACGGCGAATAAACTGCATTACCATTCAGAAACAGCAAAATAAAACAGTCTGTCGAAAAAATGAAGGTAGTGGCTAAAAGTGTCATAACCGGTGAATCGCGCACAAGACGCCCAGCGGCCGATTGCAACTATGTACATCCAAAATCATCTATTCCTTGAAAATATGTCTATTTTACTTAAACAAACGGCGCATAAACTGCATTACCATTCAGAAACAGCAAAATAAAACATTCTGTCGAAAAAATGAAGGTAGTGGCTAAAAGTGTCATAACCGGTGAATCGCGCACCAGACGCCCAGCGGCCGATTGCAACTATGTACATTCAAAATCATCTATTCCTTGAAAATATGTCTATTTTACTTAAACAAACGGCGAATAAACTGCATTACCATTCAGAAACAGCAAAATAAAACATTCTGTCGAAAAAATGAAGCTAGTGGCTAAAAGTGTCATAACCGGTGAATCGCGCACCAGACGCCCATCGGCCGATTGCAACTATGTACATCCAAAATCATCTATTCCTTGAAAATATGTCTATTTTACTTAAACAAACGGCGAATAAAATGCATTACCATTCAGAAACAGCAAAATAAAATATTCTGTCGAAAAAATGAAGGTAGTGTCTAATAGTGTCATAACCGGTGAATCGCGCACCAGACGCCCACCGGCCCATTGCAACTATGTACATCCAAAATCATCTACTCCTTGAAAATATGTCTATTTTACTGAAACAAACGGCGAATAAACTGCATTACCATTAAGAAACAGCAAAATAAAACATTCTGTCGAAAAAATGTAGGTAGTGGCTAAAAGTGTCATAACCGGTGATTCGCGCGCCAGACGCCCACCGGCCCATTGCAACTATATACGTCCAAAATCATCTGCTCCATGAAGATATGACTATTTTACTTAAACAAACGGCGAATAAACTGCATTACTATTCAGAAACAGCAAAATAAAACAGTCTGTCGAGAAAATGATGGTAGTGGCTAAAAGTGTCATAACCGGTGAATCGCGCACAAGACGCCCAGCGGCCGATTGCAACTATGTACATCCAAAATCATCTATTCCTTGAAAATATGTCTATTTTACTTAAACAAACGGCGAATAAAATGCATTACCATTCAGAAACAGCAAAATAAAATATTCTGTCGAAAAAATGAAGGTAGTGTCTAAAAGTGTCATAATCGGTGAATCGCGCACCAGACGCCCACCGGCCCATTGCAACTATGTACATCCAAAATCATCTACTCCTTGAAAATATGTCTATTTTACTGAAACAAACGGCGAATAAACTGCATTACCATTAAGAAACAGCAAAATAAAACATTCTGTCGAAAAAATGTAGGTAGTGGCTAAAAGTGTCATAACCGGTGAATCGCGCACAAGACGCCCAGCGGCCGATTGCAACTATGTACATCCAAAATCATCTATTCCTTGAAAATATGTCTATTTTACTTAAACAAACGGCGAATAACTGCATTACCATTCAGAAACAGCAAAATAAAACATTCTGTCGAAAAAATGAAGGTAGTGGCTAAAAGTGTCATAACCGATGAATCGCGCACCAGACGCCCAGCGGCCGATTGCAACTATGTACATCCAAAATCATCTATTCCTTGAAAATATGTCTATTTTACTTAAACAAACGGCGAATAAAATGCATTACCATTCATAAACAGCAAAATAAAACATTCTGTCGAAAAAATGAAGGTAGTGTCTAAAAGTGTCATAACCGGTGAATCGCGTACCAGACGCCCACCGGCCCATTGCAACTATGTACATCCAAAATCATCTATTCCTTGAAAATATGTCTATTTTACTTAAATAAACGGCGAATAAACTGCATTACCATTAAGAAACAGCAAAATAAAACATTCTGTCGAAAAAATGAAGGTAGTGGCTACAAGTGTCAAAACCGGTGATACGCGCGCCAGACGCCCACCGGCCCATTGCAAATATATACATCCAAAATCATCTGCTCCTTGAAAATATATCTATTTTCCTTAAACAAACGGCGAATATACTGCATTACCGTTCAGAAACAGCAAAATAAAACATTCTGTCGAAAAAATGAAGGTAGTGGCTAAAAGTGTCATAACCGGTGATTCGCGCGCCAGACGCCCACCGGCCCATTGCAACTATATACGTCCAAAATCATCTGCTCCTTGAAGAGATGACTATTTTACATAAACAAACGGCGAATAAACTGCATTACCATTCAGAAACAGCAAAATAAAACATTCTGTCGAAAAAATGAAGGTAGTGGCTGAAAGTGTCAAAACCGGTGATTCGCGCGCCAGACGCCCACCAGCCCATTGCAACTATATACATCCAAAATCAGCTGCTCCTTGAAGATATGACAATTTTACTTAAACAAACGGCGAATAAACTGCATTACCATTCAGAAAGAGCAAAATAAAACATTCTGTCGAAAAAATGAAGGTAGTGTCTAAAAGTGTCATAACCGGTGAATTGCGCACCAGACGCCCACCGGCCCATTGCAACTATGTACATCCAAAATCATCTACTCCTTGAAAATATGTCTATTTTACTGAAACAAACGGCGAATAAACTGCATTACCATTAAGAAACAGCAAAATAAAACATTCTGTCGAAAAAATGTAGGTAGTGGCTAAAAGTGTCATAACCGGTGATTCGCGCGCCAGACGCCCACCGGCCCATTGCAACTATATACGTCCAAAATCATCTGCTCCATGAAGATATGACTATTTTACTTAAACAAACGGCGAATAAACTGCATTACCATTCAGAAACAGCAAAATAAAACAGTCTGTCGAAAAAATGAAGGTAGTGGCTAAAAGTGTCATAACCGGTGAATCGCGCACAAGACGCCCAGCGGCCGATTGCAACTATGTACATCCAAAATCATCTATTCCTTGAAAATATGTCTATTTTACTTAAACAAACGGCGCATAAACTGCATTACCATTCAGAAACAGCAAAATAAAACATTCTGTCGAAAAAATGAAGGTAGTGGCTAAAAGTGTCATAACCGGTGAATCGCGCACCAGACGCCCAGCGGCCGATTGCAACTATGTACATTCAAAATCATCTATTCCTTGAAAATATGTCTATTTTACTTAAACAAACGGCGAATAAACTGCATTACCATTCAGAAACAGCAAAATAAAACATTCTGTCGAAAAAATGAAGCTAGTGGCTAAAAGTGTCATAACCGGTGAATCGCGCACCAGACGCCCATCGGCCGATTGCAACTATGTACATCCAAAATCATCTATTCCTTGAAAATATGTCTATTTTACTTAAACAAACGGCGAATAAAATGCATTACCATTCAGAAACAGCAAAATAAAATATTCTGTCGAAAAAATGAAGGTAGTGTCTAATAGTGTCATAAACCGGTGAATCGCGCACCAGACGCCCACCGGCCCATTGCAACTATGTACATCCAAAATCATCTACTCCTTGAAAATATGTCTATTTTACTGAAACAAACGGCGAATAAACTGCATTACCATTAAGAAACAGCAAAATAAAACATTCTGTCGAAAAAATGTAGGTAGTGGCTAAAAGTGTCATAACCGGTGATTCGCGCGCCAGACGCCCACCGGCCCATTGCAACTATATACGTCCAAAATCATCTGCTCCATGAAGATATGACTATTTTACTTAAACAAACGGCGAATAAACTGCATTACTATTCAGAAACAGCAAAATAAAACAGTCTGTCGAGAAAATGATGGTAGTGGCTAAAAGTGTCATAACCGGTGAATCGCGCACAAGACGCCCAGCGGCCGATTGCAACTATGTACATCCAAAATCATCTATTCCTTGAAAATATGTCTATTTTACTTAAACAAACGGCGAATAAAATGCATTACCATTCAGAAACAGCAAAATAAAATATTCTGTCGAAAAAATGAAGGTAGTGTCTAAAAGTGTCATAATCGGTGAATCGCGCACCAGACGCCCACCGGCCCATTGCAACTATGTACATCCAAAATCATCTACTCCTTGAAAATATGTCTATTTTACTGAAACAAACGGCGAATAAACTGCATTACCATTAAGAAACAGCAAAATAAAACATTCTGTCGAAAAATGTAGGTAGTGGCTAAAAGTGTCATAACCGGTGAATCGCGCACAAGACGCCCAGCGGCCGATTGCAACTATGTACATCCAAAATCATCTATTCCTTGAAAATATGTCTATTTTACTTAAACAAACGGCGAATAACTGCATTACCATTCAGAAACAGCAAAATAAAACATTCTGTCGAAAAAATGAAGGTAGTGGCTAAAAGTGTCATAACCGATGAATCGCGCACCAGACGCCCAGCGGCCGATTGCAACTATGTACATCCAAAATCATCTATTCCTTGAAAATATGTCTATTTTACTTAAACAAACGGCGAATAAAATGCATTACCATTCATAAACAGCAAAATAAAACATTCTGTCGAAAAAATGAAGGTAGTGTCTAAAAGTGTCATAACCGGTGAATCGCGTACCAGACGCCCACCGGCCCATTGCAACTATGTACATCCAAAATCATCTATTCCTTGAAAATATGTCTATTTTACTTAAATAAACGGCGAATAAACTGCATTACCATTAAGAAACAGCAAAATAAAACATTCTGTCGAAAAAATGAAGGTAGTGGCTACAAGTGTCAAAACCGGTGATACGCGCGCCAGACGCCCACCGGCCCATTGCAAATATATACATCCAAAATCATCTGCTCCTTGAAAATATATCTATTTTCCTTAAACAAACGGCGAATATACTGCATTACCGTTCAGAAACAGCAAAATAAAACATTCTGTCGAAAAAATGAAGGTAGTGGCTAAAAGTGTCATAACCGGTGATTCGCGCGCCAGACGCCCACCGGCCCATTGCAACTATATACGTCCAAAATCATCTGCTCCTTGAAGAGATGACTATTTTACATAAACAAACGGCGAATAAACTGCATTACCATTCAGAAACAGCAAAATAAAACATTCTGTCGAAAAAATGAAGGTAGTGGCTGAAAGTGTCAAAACCGGTGATTCGCGCGCCAGACGCCCACCAGCCATTGCAACTATATACATCCAAAATCAGCTGCTCCTTGAAGATATGACAATTTTACTTAAACAAACGGCGAATAAACTGCATTACCATTCAGAAAGAGCAAAATAATACAGTCTGTCGAAAAAATGAAAGTAGTGGCTAAAAGTGTCTTAACCGGTGAATCGCGCACCAGACGCCCAGCGGCCCATTGCAACTATATACATGGAAAATCATCTGCTCCTTGAAAATATATCTATTTTCCTTAAACAAACGGCGAATAAACTGCATTACCATTCAGAAACAGCAAAATAAAACATTCTGTCGAAAAAATGAAGGTAGTGGCTAAAAGTGGCATAACCGGTGAATCGCGCACCAGACGCCCAGCGGCCGATTGCAACTATGAACATCCAAAATCATCTATTCCTTGAAAATATATCTATTTTCCTTAAACAAACGGCGAATAAACTGCATTACCATTCAGAAACAGCAAAATAAAACATTCTGTCGAAAAAATGAAGGTAGTGGCTAAAAGTGGCATAACCGGTGAATCGCGCACCAGACGCCCAGCGGCCGATTGCAACTATGAACATCCAAAATCATCTATTCCTTGAAAATATGTCTATTTTACTTAAACAAACGGCGAATAAACTGCATTACCATTCAGAAACAGCAAAATAAAACATTCTGTCGAAAAAATGAAGCTAGTGGCTAAAAGTGTCATAACCGATGAATCGCGCACCGGACGCCCAGCGGCCGATTGCAACTATGTACATCCAAAATCATCTATTCCTTGAAAATATGTCTATTTTACTTAAACAAACGGCGAATAAAATGCATTACCATTCAGAAAGAGCAAAATAAAATATTCTGTCGAAAAAATGAAGGTAGTGTCTAAAAGTGTCATAACCGGTGAATCGCGCACCAGACGCCCACCGGCCCATTGCAACTATGTACATCCAAAATCATCTACACCTTGAAAATATGTCTATTTTACTGAAACAAACGGCGAATAAAATGCATTACCATTCAGAAACAGCAAAACAAAATATTCTGTCGAAAAAATGAAGGTAGTGTCTAAAAGTGTCATAACCGGTGAATCGCGCACCAGACGCCCACCGGCCCATTGCAACTATGTACATCCAAAATCATCTACTCCTTGAAAATATGTCTATTTTACTGAAACAAACGGCGAATAAACTGCATTACCATTAAGAAACAGCAAAATAAAACATTCTGTCGAAAAAAATGTAGGTAGTGGCTAAAAGTGTCATAACCGGTGATTCGCGCGCCAGACGCCCACCGGCCCATTGCAACTATATACGTCCAAAATCATCTGCTCCATGAATATATGACTATTTTACTTAAACAAACGGCGAATAAACTGCATTACCATTCAGAAACAGCAAAATAAAACAGTCTGTCGAAAAAATGAAGGTAGTGGCTAAAAGTGTCATAACCGGTGAATCGCGCACAAGACGCCCAGCGGCCGATTGCAACTATGTACATCCAAAATCATCTATTCCTTGAAAATATGTCTATTTTATTTAAACAAACGGCGAATAAACTGCATTACCATTCAGAAACAGCAAAATAAAACATTCTGTCGAAAAAATGAAGCTAGTGGCTAAAAGTGTCATAACCTATGAATCGCGCACCGGACGCCCAGCGGCCGATTGCAACTATGTACATCCAAAATCATCTATTCCTTGAAAATATGTCTATTTTACTTAAACAAACGGCGAATAAAATGCATTACCATTCAGAAACAGCAAAATAAAATATTCTGTCGAAAAAATGAAGGTAGTGTCTAAAAGTGTCATAACCGGTGAATTGCGCACCAGACGCCCACCGGCCCATTGCAACTATGTACATCCAAAATCATCTACTCCTTGAAAATATGTCTATTTTACTGAAACAAACGGCGAATAAACTGCATTACCATTAAGAAACAGCAAAATAAAACATTCTGTCGAAAAAATGTAGGTAGTGGCTAAAAGTGTCATAACCGGTGATTCGCGCGCCAGACGCCCACCGGCCCATTGCAACTATATACGTCCAAAATCATCTGCTCCATGAAGATATGACTATTTTACTTAAACAAACGGCGAATAAACTGCATTACCATTCAGAAACAGCAAAATAAAACAGTCTGTCGAAAAAATGAAGGTAGTGGCTAAAAGTGTCATAACCGGTGAATCGCGCACAAGACGCCCAGCGGCCGATTGCAACTATGTACATCCAAAATCATCTATTCCTTGAAAATATGTCTATTTTACTTAAACAAACGGCGCATAAACTGCATTACCATTCAGAAACAGCAAAATAAAACATTCTGTCGAAAAAAATGAAGGTAGTGGCTAAAAGTGTCATAACCGGTGAATCGCGCACCAGACGCCCAGCGGCCGATTGCAACTATGTACATTCAAAATCATCTATTCCTTGAAAATATGTCTATTTTACTTAAACAAACGGCGAATAAACTGCATTACCATTCAGAAACAGCAAAATAAAACATTCTGTCGAAAAAATGAAGCTAGTGGCTAAAAGTGTCATAACCGGTGAATCGCGCACCAGACGCCCATCGGCCGATTGCAACTATGTACATCCAAAATCATCTATTCCTTGAAAATATGTCTATTTTACTTAAACAAACGGCGAATAAAATGCATTACCATTCAGAAACAGCAAAATAAAATATTCTGTCGAAAAAATGAAGGTAGTGTCTAATAGTGTCATAACCGGTGAATCGCGCACCAGACGCCCACCGGCCCATTGCAACTATGTACATCCAAAATCATCTACTCCTTGAAAATATGTCTATTTTACTGAAACAAACGGCGAATAAACTGCATTACCATTAAGAAACAGCAAAATAAAACATTCTGTCGAAAAAATGTAGGTAGTGGCTAAAAGTGTCATAACCGGTGATTCGCGCGCCAGACGCCCACCGGCCCATTGCAACTATATACGTCCAAAATCATCTGCTCCATGAAGATATGACTATTTTACTTAAACAAACGGCGAATAAACTGCATTACTATTCAGAAACAGCAAAATAAAACAGTCTGTCGAGAAAATGATGGTAGTGGCTAAAAGTGTCATAACCGGTGAATCGCGCACAAGACGCCCAGCGGCCGATTGCAACTATGTACATCCAAAATCATCTATTCCTTGAAAATATGTCTATTTTACTTAAACAAACAACGAATAAAATGCATTACCATTCAGAAACAGCAAAATAAAATATTCTGTCGAAAAAATGAAGGTAGTGTCTAAAAGTGTCATAATCGGTGAATCGCGCACCAGACGCCCACCGGCCCATTGCAACTATGTACATCCAAAATCATCTACTCCTTGAAAATATGTCTATTTTACTGAAACAAACGGCGAATAAACTGCATTACCATTAAGAAACAGCAAAATAAAACATTCTGTCGAAAAAATGTAGGTAGTGGCTAAAAGTGTCATAACCGGTGAATCGCGCACAAGACGCCCAGCGGCCGATTGCAACTATGTACATCCAAAATCATCTATTCCTTGAAAATATGTCTATTTTACTTAAACAAACGGCGAATAACTGCATTACCATTCAGAAACAGCAAAATAAAACATTCTGTCGAAAAAATGAAGGTAGTGGCTAAAAGTGTCATAACCGATGAATCGCGCACCAGACGCCCAGCGGCCGATTGCAACTATGTACATCCAAAATCATCTATTCCTTGAAAATATGTCTATTTTACTTAAACAAACGGCGAATAAAATGCATTACCATTCATAAACAGCAAAATAAAACATTCTGTCGAAAAAATGAAGGTAGTGTCTAAAAGTGTCATAACCGGTGAATCGCGTACCAGACGCCCACCGGCCCATTGCAACTATGTACATCCAAAATCATCTATTCCTTGAAAATATGTCTATTTTACTTAAATAAACGGCGAATAAACTGCATTACCATTAAGAAACAGCAAAATAAAACATTCTGTCGAAAAAATGAAGGTAGTGGCTACAAGTGTCAAAACCGGTGATACGCGCGCCAGACGCCCACCGGCCCATTGCAAATATATACATCCAAAATCATCTGCTCCTTGAAAATATATCTATTTTCCTTAAACAAACGGCGAATATACTGCATTACCGTTCAGAAACAGCAAAATAAAACATTCTGTCGAAAAAATGAAGGTAGTGGCTAAAAGTGTCATAACCGGTGATTCGCGCGCCAGACGCCCACCGGCCCATTGCAACTATATACGTCCAAAATCATCTGCTCCTTGAAGAGATGACTATTTTACATAAACAAACGGCGAATAAACTGCATTACCATTCAGAAACAGCAAAATAAAACATTCTGTCGAAAAAATGAAGGTAGTGGCTGAAAGTGTCAAAACCGGTGATTCGCGCGCCAGTCGCCCACCAGCCCATTGCAACTATATACATCCAAAATCAGCTGCTCCTTGAAGATATGACAATTTTACTTAAACAAACGGCGAATAAACTGCATTACCATTCAGAAAGAGCAAAATAATACAGTCTGTCGAAAAAATGAAAGTAGTGGCTAAAAGTGTCTTAACCGGTGAATCGCGCACCAGACGCCCAGCGGCCCATTGCAACTATATACATGGAAAATCATCTGCTCCTTGAAAATATATCTATTTTCCTTAAACAAACGGCGAATAAACTGCATTACCATTCAGAAACAGCAAAATAAAACATTCTGTCGAAAAAATGAAGGTAGTGGCTAAAAGTGGCATAACCGGTGAATCGCGCACCAGACGCCCAGCGGCCGATTGCAACTATGAACATCCAAAATCATCTATTCCTTGAAAATATGTCTATTTTACTTAAACAAACGGCGAATAAACTGCATTACCATTCAGAAACAGCAAAATAAAACATTCTGTCGAAAAAATGAAGGTAGTGGCTAAAAGTGTCATAACCGGTGAATCGCGCACCAGACGCCCAGCGGCCGATTGCAACTATGTACATTCGAAATCATCTATTCCTTGAAAATATGTCTATTTTACTTAAACAAACGGCGAATAAACTGCATTACCATTCAGAAACAGCAAAATAAAACATTCTGTCGAAAAAATGAAGCTAGTGGCTAAAAGTGTCATAACCGGTGAATCGCGCACCAGACGCCCAGCGGCCGATTGCAACTATGTACAACCAAAATCATCTATTCCTTGAAAATATGTCTATTTTACTTAAACAAACGGCGAATAAACTGCATTACCATTCAGAAACAGCATAATAAAACATTCTGTCGACAAAATGAAGGTAGTGGCTAAAAGTGTCAAAACCGGTGATTCACGCCCCAGACGCCCACCGGCCCATTGCAACTATATACGTCCAAATTTATCTGCTCCTTGAAGATATGACTATTTTACTTAAAAAAACGGCGAATCAACTGCATTACCATTCAGAAACGAATAAACTGCATTACCATTCAGAAACAGCAAAATAAAACATTCTGTCGAAAAAATGAAAGTAGTGGCTAAAAGTGTCATAACCGGTGAATCGCGCACCAGACGCCCACCGGCCGATTGCAACTATATACATCCAAAAACTTCTGCTCCTTGAAAATATATCTATTTTCCTTAAACAAACGGCGAATAAACTGCATTACCGTTCAGAAACAGCAAAATAAAACATTCTGTCGAGAAAATGAAGGTAGTGGCTAAAAGTGTCAAAACCGGTGATTCGTGCGCCAGACGCCCACCGGCCCATTGCAACTATAGACATCCAAATTCATCTACTCCTTGAAAATATATCCATTTTCCTTAAACAAACGGCGAATACACTGCATTACCATTCAGAAACAGCAAAATGAAACAGTCTGTCGAAAAAATGAAGGTAGTGGTTAAAAGTGTCATAACCGGTGAATCGCGCACCAGACGCCCAGCGGCCGATTGCAACTATGTACATCCAAAATCATCTATTCCTTGAAAATATGTCAATTTTACTTAAACGCGAATAAACTGCATTACCGTTCAGAAACAGCAAAATAAAACATTCTGTCGAAAAAATGAAGGTAGTCTTAAAGTGTCATAACCGGAGAATCGCGCACCAGACGCCCAGCGGCCGATTGCAACTATGTACATGCAAAATCATCTATTCTTTGAAAATATGTCTATTTTACTTAAACAAACGGCGAATAAACTGCATTACCATTCATAAACAGCAAAATAAAACATTCTGTCGAAAAAATGAAGGTAGTGGCTAAAAGTGTAAAAAACCGGTGTTTCGTGCGCCAGACGCCCACCGGCCCATTGCAATTATATACATCCAAAATCATCTGCTCCTTGAAGATATGACTATATTACATAAACAAACGGCGAATAAACAGCATTACCATTCAGAAACAGTAAAATAAAACAGTCTGTCCAAAAAATGAAAGTAGTGGCTAAAAGTGTCATAACCGGTGAATCGCGCACCAGACGCACACAGGACCATTGCAACTATATACATCCAAAATCATCTGCTCCTTGATAATATATCTATTTTCCTTAAACAAACGGCGAATAAACTGGATTACCGTTCAGAAACAGCAAAATAAAACATTCTGTCGAAAAAATGAAGGTAGTGGCTAAAAGTGTCATAACCGGTGAATCGCGCACCAGACGCCCAGCGGCCGATTGCAACTATGTACATCCAAAATCATCTATTTCTTGAAAATATGTCTATTTTACTTAAATAAATGGCGAATTAACTGCATTAAAATTCAGAAACAGCAAAATAAAACACTCTGTCGAAAAAATGAAGGTAGTGGCTAAAAGTGTCATAACCGGTGAATCGCGCACCAGACGCCCAGCGGCCGATTGCAACTATGTACATCCAAAATCGTCTATTCCTTGAAAATATGTCTATTTTACTTAAACAAACGGCGAATAAACTGAATTACCGTTAGAAACAGCAAAATAAAACATTCTGTCGAAAAAATGAAGGTAGTGGCTAAAAGTGTCATAACCGGTGAATCGCGCACCAGACGCCCAGCGGCCGATTGCAACTATGTACATCCAAAATCATCTATTCCTTGAAAATATGTCAATTTTACTTAAACGCGAATAAACTGCATTACCATTCAGAAACAGCAAAATAAAACATTCTGTCGAAGAACTGAAGGTAGTGGCTAAAAGTGTCATAACCGGTGAATCGCGCACCAGACGCCCAGCGCCCGATTGAACTATGAACATCCAAAATCATTTATTCCTTGAAAATATGTCTATTTTACATAAACCAACAGCGAATACACTGCATGACCATTCAGAAACAGCAAAATAAAACATTCTGTCGAAAAAATGAAGGTAGTGGCTAAAAGTGTCATAACCGGTGAATCGCGCGCCAGACGCCCACCGGCCCATTGCAACTATATACGTCCAAAATCATCTGCTCCCTGAAGATATGACTATTTTACTTAAACAAACGGCGAATAAACTTCATTACCATTCAGAATCTGCAAAATAAAACATTCTGTCGAAAAAATGAAGGTAGTGGCTAAAAGTGTCATAACCGGTGAATCGCGCACCAGACGCCCAGCGGCCGATTGCAACTATGTACATCCAAAATCATCTATTCCTTGAAAATATGTCTA
>JAOYRU010001159.1:0-29246 GCA_026315105.1 Locusta migratoria | reverse complement strand
ATTTACCATTCAGAAACTGCAAAATAAAACATTCTGCCGAGAAAATTAAGGTAGTGGCAATCAGTGTCAAAACCGCTGAATCGTGGTTTCCAGGCGCCCAGCGGCCCATTGCAACTATATACATCCAAAATCATCTCCTCCTTGAAAATATGACTATTTTACTTAAACAAACAGCGAACATACTGCATTACCATTCAGAAACAGCAAAATAAATCATTCTGCCGAGAAAATTAAGGTAGTGGCTATAAGTGTCAAAACCGCTGAATCGTGATTTCCAGACGCCCAGCGGCTCATTTGCAACTATATACATCCAATGTCATCTCCTCCTTGAAAATATCACTATTTTACTTAAACAAACGGCGAATATACTGCATTACCATTAAGAAACAGCAAAATAAAACATTCTGCCGAGAAAATTAAGGTAGTGGCAATCAGTGTCAAAACCACTGAATCGTGGTCACCTGGCGCCCAGCGGCCCATTGCAACTATATACATGCAGAGTCATCTCCTCCTTGAAAATGTGACTATTTTACTTAAACAAACGGCGAATATACTGCATTACCATTAAGAAACAGCAAAATAAAACAATCTGCCGAGAAAATTAAGGTAGTGGCAATCAGTGTCAAAACCGCTGAATCGTGGTCACCTGGCGCCCAGCGGCCCATTGCAACTATATACATCCAAAGTCATCTCCTCCTTGAAAATATGATTATTTTACTTAAACAAACGGCGAATATACTGCATTACCATTCAGAAACAGCAAAATAAAGCATTCTGCCGAGAAAATTAAGGTAGTGGCAATAAGTGTCAAAACCGCTGAATCGTGGTCACCTGGCGCCCAGCGGCCCATTGCAACTATATACATCCAAAGTCATCTCCTCCTTGAAAATATTACTATTTACTTAAACAAACGGCGAATTTACTGCATTACCATTCATAAACTGCAAAATAAAACATTCTGCCGAGAAAATTAAGGTAGTGGCTATACGTGTCAAAACCGCTGAATCGTGGTTTCCAGGCGCCCAGCGGCCCATTGCAACTATATACATCCAAAATCATCTCCTCCTTGAAAATATGACTATTTTACTTAAACAAACAGCGAATATACTGCATTACCATTCAGAAACAGCAAAATAAATCATTCTGCCGAGAAAATTAAGGTAGTGGCTATAAGTGTCAAAACCGCTGAATCGTGGTTTCCAGGGACCCAGCGGCCCTTTGCAACTGTATACATCCAAAGTCCATCTCCTCCTTGAAAATATGACTATTTTAGTTAAACAACCGGCGAATATACTGCATTACCATTCAGAAACAGCAAAATAAATCATTCTGCCGAGAAAATTAAGGTAGTGGCTATAAGTGTCAAAACCGCTGAATCGTGGTTTCCTGGCGCCCAGCGGCCCATTGCAACTATATACATCCAAAATCATCTCCTTCTTGAAAATATGACTATTTTACTTAAACAAACAGAGAATATACTGCATTACCATTCAGAAACAGCAAAATAAATCATTCTGCCGAGAAAATTAAGGTAGTGGCTATAAGTGTCAAAACCGCTGAATCGTGGTTTCCAGGCGCCCAGCGGCTCATTTGCAACTATATACATCCAAAGTCATCTCCTCCTTGAAAATATGAGAATTTTACTTCAACAAACGGCGAATATACTGCATTAACATTAAGAAACAGCAAAAATAAAACATTCTGCCGAGAAAATTAAGGTAGTGGCTATAAGTGTCAAAACCGCTGAATCGTGGTTTCCAGGCGCCCAGCGGCCCATTGCAACTATATACATCCAAAATCATCTCCTCCTTGAAAATATGACTATTTTACTTAAACAAACAGCGAATATACTGCATTACCATTCAGAAACAGCAAAATAAATCATTCTGCCGAGAAAATTAAGGTAGTGGCTATAAGTGTAAAAACCGCTGAATCGTGGTCACCTGGCGCCCAGCGGCCCATTGCAACTATATACATCCAAAATCATCTCCTCCTGGAAAATATGACTAATTTACTTAAACAAACAGCGAATATACTGCATTACCATTCAGAAACACCAAAATAAATCAATCTGCCGAGAAAAATTAAGGTAGTGGCTATAAGTGTCAAAACCGCTGAATCGTGGTCACCTGGCGCTCAGCGGCCCATTGCAACTATATACATCCAAAATCATCTCCTCCTTGAAAATCTGACTATTTTACTTAAACAAACAGCGAATAAACTGCATTACCGTTCATAAACAGCAAAATAAATCATTCTGCCGAGAAAAATTAAGGTAGTGGCCATAAGTGTCAAAACCGCTGAATCGTGGTTTCCAGGCGCCCAGCGGCCCATTGCAACTATATACACCCAAAATCATCTCCTCCTTGAAAATATGACTATTTTACTCAAACAAACAGCGAATATACTGCATTACCATTCAGAAACAGCAAAATAAATCATTCTGCCGAGAAAATTAAGGTATTGGCAATCAGTGTCAAAACCGCTGAATCGTGGTCACCTGGCGCCCAGCGGCCCATTGCAACTATATACATCCAAAATCATCTCCTCCTTGAAAATATGACTATTTTACTTAAACAAACAGCGAATATACTGCATTACCATTCAGAAACAGCAAAATAAATCATTCTGCCGAGAAAATTAAGGTAGTGGCAATCAGTGTCAAAACCGCTGAATCGTGGTTTCCAGGCGCCCAGCGGCATTTTGCAACTATATACATGCAGAGTCATCTCCTCCTTGAAAATATGACTATTTTACTTAAACAAACAGCGAATATACTGCATTACCATTAAGAAACAGCAAAATAAAACATTCTGCCGAGAAAATTAAGGTAGTGGCAATCAGTGTCAAAACCGCTGAATCGTGGTCACCTGGCGCCCAGCGGCCCATTGCAACTATATACATCCAAAATCATCTCCTCCTTGAAAATATGACTATTTTACTTAAACAAACAGCGAATATACTGCATTACCATTCATAAACAGCAAAATAAATCATTCTGCCGAGAAAATTAAGGTAGTGGCTATAAGTGTCAAAACCGCTGAATCGTGGTTTCCAGGCGCCCAGCGGCCCATTGCAACTATATACACCCAAAATCATCTCCTCCTTGAAAATATGACTATTTTACTTAAACAAAAAGCGAATATACTGCATTACCATTCAGAAACAGCAAAATAAATCATTCTGCCGAGAAAATTAAGGTAGTGGCTATAAGTGTCAAAACCGCTGATTCGTGGTCACCTGGCGCCCAGCGGCCCATTGCAACTATATACATCCAAAATCATCTCCTCCTTGAAAATATGACTATTTTACTTAAACAAATAGCGAATATACTGCATTACCATTCATAAACAGCAAAATAAATCATTCTGCCGAGATAATTAAGGTAGTGCCTATAAGTGTCAAAACCGCTGAATCGTGGTTTCCAGGCGCCCAGCGGCCCATTGCAACTATATACATCCAAAATCATCTCCTCCTTGAAAATATGACTATTTTACTTAAACAAACAGCGAATATACTGCATTACCATTCAGAAACAGCAAAATAAATCATTCTGCCGAGATAATTAAGGTAGTGGCTATAAGTGTCAAAACTGCTGAATCGTGGTTTCCAGGCGCCCAGCGGCCCATTGCAACTATATACATCCAAAGTCATCTCCTCCTTGAAAATATGACTATTTTACTTAAACAAACGGCGAATATACTGCATTACCATTAAGAAACAGAAAAATAAATCATTCTGCCGAGATAATTAAGGTAGTGGCTATAAGTGTCAAAACCGCTGAATCGTGGTTTCCAGGCGCCCAGCGGCCCATTGCAACTATACACATCCAAAGTCATCTCCTCCTTGAAAATATGACTATTTTACTTAAACAAACGGCGAATATATTGCATTACCATTCAGAAACTGCAAAATAAAACATTCTGCCGAGAAAATTAAGGTAGTGGCAATCAGTGTCAAAACCGCTGAATCGTGGTTTCCAGGCGCCCAGCGGCCCATTGCAACTATATACATCCAAAATCATCTCCTCCTTGAAAATATGACTATTTTACTTAAACAAACAGCGAATATACTGCATTACCATTCAGAAACAGCAAAATAAATCATTCTGCCGAGAAAATTAAGGTAGTGGCTATAAGTGTCAAAACCGCTGAATCGTGATTTCCAGACGCCCAGCGGCTCATTTGCAACTATATACATCCAATGTCATCTCCTCCTTGAAAATATCACTATTTTACTTAAACAAACGGCGAATATACTGCATTACCATTAAGAAACAGCAAAATAAAACATTCTGCCGAGAAAATTAAGGTAGTGGCAATCAGTGTCAAAACCACTGAATCGTGGTCACCTGGCGCCCAGCGGCCCATTGCAACTATATACATGCAGAGTCATCTCCTCCTTGAAAATGTGACTATTTTACTTAAACAAACGGCGAATATACTGCATTACCATTAAGAAACAGCAAAATAAAACAATCTGCCGAGAAAATTAAGGTAGTGGCAATCAGTGTCAAAACCGCTGAATCGTGGTCACCTGGCGCCCAGCGGCCCATTGCAACTATATACATCCAAAGTCATCTCCTCCTTGAAAATATGATTATTTTACTTAAACAAACGGCGAATATACTGCATTACCATTCAGAAACAGCAAAATAAAGCATTCTGCCGAGAAAATTAAGGTAGTGGCAATAAGTGTCAAAACCGCTGAATCGTGGTCACCTGGCGCCCAGCGGCCCATTGCAACTATATACATCCAAAGTCATCTCCTCCTTGAAAATATTACTATTTACTTAAACAAACGGCGAATATACTGCATTACCATTCATAAACTGCAAAATAAAACATTCTGCCGAGAAAATTAAGGTAGTGGCCATAAGTGTCAAAACCGCTGAATCGTGGTTTCCAGGCGCCCAGCGGCCCATTGCAACTATATACACCCAAAATCATCTCCTCCTTGAAAATATGACTATTTTACTCAAACAAACAGCGAATATACTGCATTACCATTCAGAAACAGCAAAATAAATCATTCTGCCGAGAAAATTAAGGTATTGGCAATCAGTGTCAAAACCGCTGAATCGTGGTCACCTGGCGCCCAGCGGCCCATTGCAACTATATACATCCAAAATCATCTCCTCCTTGAAAATGTGACTATTTTACTTAAACAAACAGCGAATATACTGCATTACCATTCAGAAACAGCAAAATAAATCATTCTGCCGAGAAAATTAAGGTAGTGGCAATCAGTGTCAAAACCGCTGAATCGTGGTTTCCAGGCGCCCAGCGGCATTTTGCAACTATATACATGCAGAGTCATCTCCTCCTTGAAAATATGACTATTTTACTTAAACAAACAGCGAATATACTGCATTACCATTAAGAAACAGCAAAATAAAACATTCTGCCGAGAAAATTAAGGTAGTGGCAATCAGTGTCAAAACCGCTGAATCGTGGTCACCTGGCGCCCAGCGGCCCATTGCAACTATATACATCCAAAATCATCTCCTCCTTGAAAATATGACTATTTTACTTAAACAAACAGCGAATATACTGCATTACCATTCATAAACAGCAAAATAAATCATTCTGCCGAGAAAATTAAGGTAGTGGCTATAAGTGTCAAAACCGCTGAATCGTGGTTTCCAGGCGCCCAGCGGCCCATTGCAACTATATACACCCAAAATCATCTCCTCCTTGAAAATATGACTATTTTACTTAAACAAAAAGCGAATATACTGCATTACCATTCAGAAACAGCAAAATAAATCATTCTGCCGAGAAAATTAAGGTAGTGGCTATAAGTGTCAAAACCGCTGATTCGTGGTCACCTGGCGCCCAGCGGCCCATTGCAACTATATACATCCAAAATCATCTCCTCCTTGAAAATATGACTATTTTACTTAAACAAACAGCGAATATACTGCATTACCATTCAGAAACAGCAAAATAAATCATTCTGCCGAGAAAATTAAGGTAGTGGCTATAAGTGTCAAAACCGCTGAATCGTGGTTTCCAGGCGCCCAGCGGCATTTTGCAACTATATACATGCAGAGTCATCTCCTCCTTGAAAATATGACTATTTTACTTAAACAAACAGCGAATATACTGCATTACCATTCATAAACAGCAAAATAAATCATTCTGCCGAGAAAATTAAGGTAGTGGCTATAAGTGTCAAAACCGCTGAATCGTGGTTTCCAGGCGCCCAGCGGCCCATTGGCAACTATTTACACCCAAAATCATCTCCTCCTTGAAAATATGACTATTTTACTTAAACAAACAGCGAATATACTGCATTACCATTCAGAAACAGCAAAATAAATCATTCTGCCGAGAAAATTAAGGTAGTGGCAATCAGTGTTCAAAACCGCTGAATCGTGGTTTCCAGGCGCCCAGCGGCATTTTGCAACTATATACATGCAGAGTCATCTCCTCCTTGAAAATATGACTATTTTACTTAAACAAACAGCGAATATACTGCATTACCATTCATAAACAGCAAAATAAATCATTCTGCCGAGAAAATTAAGGTAGTGGCTATAAGTGTCAAAACCGCTGAATCGTGGTTTCCAGGCGCCCAGCGGCCCATTGCAACTATATACACCCAAAATCATCTCCTCCTTGAAAATATGACTATTTTACTTAAACAAACAGCGAATATACTGCATTACCATTCAGAAACAGCAAAATAAATCATTCTGCCGAGAAAAATTAAGGTAGTGGCTATAAGTGTCAAAACCGCTGATTCGTGGTCACCTGGCGCCCCGCGGCCCATTGCAACTATATACATCCAAAATCATCTCCTCCTTGATAATATGACTATTTTACTTAAACAAACAGCGAATATACTGCATTACCATTCAGAAAGAGCAAAATAAATCATTCTGCCGAGAAAATTAAGGTAGTGGCTATAAGTGTCAAAACCGCTGAATCGTGGTTTTCCAGGCGCCCAGCGGCCCATTGCAACTATATACATCCAAAATCATCTCCTCCTTGAAAATATGACTATTTTACTTAAACAAACAGCGAATATACTGCATTACCATTCAGAAACAGCAAAATAAATCATTCTGCCGAGAAAATTAAGGTAGTGGCTATAAGTGTCAAAACCGCTGAATCGTGGTTTCCAGGCGCCCAGCGGCCCATTGCAACTATATACATCCGAAATGATCTCCTATTTGAAAATATGACTATTTTACTTAAACAAACGGCGAATAACTGCATTACCATTAAGAAACAGCTAAATAAAACATTCTGACGAGAAAATGAAGGTAGTGCAATCAGTGTCAAAAACCGCTGAATCGTGGTCACCTGGCGCCCAGCGGCCCATTGCAACTATATACATCCAAAATCATCTCCTCCTTGAAAATATGACTATTTTACTTAAACAAACAGCGAATATACTGCATTACCATTCATAAACAGCAAAATAAATCATTCTGCCGAGATAATTAAGGTAGTGCCTATAAGTGTCAAAACCGCTGAATCGTGGTTTCCAGGCGCCCAGCGGCCCCTTGCAACTATATACATCCAAAATCATCTCCTCCTTGAAAAATATGACTATTTTACTTAAACAAACAGCGAATATACTGCATTACCATTCAGAAACAGCAAAATAAATCATTCTGCCGAGATAATTAAGGTAGTGGCTATAAGTGTCAAAACTGCTGAATCGTGGTTTCCAGGCGCCCAGCGGCCCATTGCAACTATATACATCCAAAGTCATCTCCTCCTTGAAAATATGACTATTTTACTTAAACAAACGGCGAATATACTGCATTACCATTAAGAAACAGAAAAATAAATCATTCTGCCGAGATAATTAAGGTAGTGGCTATAAGTGTCAAAACCGCTGAATCGTGGTTTCCAGGCGCCCAGCGGCCCATTGCAACTATACACATCCAAAGTCATCTCCTCCTTGAAAATATGACTATTTTACTTAAACAAACGGCGAATATATTGCATTACCATTCAGAAACTGCAAAATAAAACATTCTGCCGAGAAAATTAAGGTAGTGGCAATCAGTGTCAAAACCGCTGAATCGTGGTTTCCAGGCGCCCAGCGGCCCATTGCAACTATATACATCCAAAATCATCTCCTCCTTGAAAATATGACTATTTTACTTAAACAAACAGCGAATATACTGCATTACCATTCAGAAACAGCAAAATAAATCATTCTGCCGAGAAAATTAAGGTAGTGGCTATAAGTGTCAAAACCGCTGAATCGTGATTTCCAGACGCCCAGCGGCTCATTTGCAACTATATACATCCAATGTCATCTCCTCCTTGAAAATATCACTATTTTACTTAAACAAACGGCGAATATACTGCATTACCATTAAGAAACAGCAAAATAAAACATTCTGCCGAGAAAATTAAGGTAGTGGCAATCAGTGTCAAAACCACTGAATCGTGGTCACCTGGCGCCCAGCGGCCCATTGCAGCTATATACATGCAGAGTCATCTCCTCCTTGAAAATGTGACTATTTTACTTAAACAAACGGCGAATATACTGCATTACCATTAAGAAACAGCAAAATAAAACAATCTGCCGAGAAAATTAAGGTAGTGGCAATCAGTGTCAAAACCGCTGAATCGTGGTCACCTGGCGCCCAGCGGCCCATTGCAACTATATACATCCAAAGTCATCTCCTCCTTGAAAATATGATTATTTTACTTAAACAAACGGCGAATATACTGCATTACCATTCAGAAACAGCAAAATAAAGCATTCTGCCGAGAAAATTAAGGTAGTGGCAATAAGTGTCAAAACCGCTGAATCGTGGTCACCTGGCGCCCAGCGGCCCATTGCAACTATATACATCCAAAGTCATCTCCTCCTTGAAAATATTACTATTTACTTAAACAAACGGCGAATATACTGCATTACCATTCATAAACTGCAAAATAAAACATTCTGCCGAGAAAATTAAGGTAGTGGCTATACGTGTCAAAACCGCTGAATCGTGGTTTCCAGGCGCCCAGCGGCCCATTGCAACTATATACATCCAAAATCATCTCCTCCTTGAAAATATGACTATTTTACTTAAACAAACAGCGAATATACTGCATTACCATTCAGAAACAGCAAAATAAATCATTCTGCCGAGAAAATTAAGGTAGTGGCTATAAGTGTCAAAACCGCTGAATCGTGGTTTCCAGGGACCCAGCGGCCCTTTGCAACTGTATACATCCAAAGTCATCTCCTCCTTGAAAATATGACTATTTTAGTTAAACAAACGGCGAATATACTGCATTACCATTCAGAAACAGCAAAATAAATCATTCTGCCGAGAAAATTAAGGTAGTGGCTATAAGTGTCAAAACCGCTGAATCGTGGTTTCCTGGCGCCCAGCGGCCCATTGCAACTATATACATCCAAAATCATCTCCTTCTTGAAAATATGACTATTTTACTTAAACAAACAGGGAATATACTGCATTACCATTCAGAAACAGCAAAATAAATCATTCTGCCGAGAAAATTAAGGTAGTGGCTATAAGTGTCAAAACCGCTGAATCGTGGTTTCCAGGCGCCCAGCGGCTCATTTGCAACTATATACATCCAAAGTCATCTCCTCCTTGAAAATATGAGTATTTTACTTCAACAAACGGCGAATATACTGCATTACCATTAAGAAACAGCAAAATAAAACATTCTGCCGAGAAAATTAAGGTAGTGGCTATAAGTGTCAAAACCGCTGAATCGTGGTTTCCAGGCGCCCAGCGGCCCATTGCAACTATATACATCCAAAATCATCTCCTCCTTGAAAATATGACTATATTACTTAAACAAACAGCGAATATACTGCATTACCATTCAGAAACAGCAAAATAAATCATTCTGCCGAGAAAATTAAGGTAGTGGCTATAAGTGTAAAAACCGCTGAATCGTGGTCACCTGGCGCCCAGCGGCCCATTGCAACTATATACATCCAAAATCATCTCCTCCTTGAAAATATGACTAATTTACTTAAACAAACAGCGAATATACTGCATTACCATTCAGAAACACCAAAATAAATCATTCTGCCGAGAAAATTAAGGTAGTGGCTATAAGTGTCAAAACCGCTGAATCGTGGTTTCCAGGCGCCCAGCGGCCCATTGCAACTATATACATCCAAAGTCATCTCCTCCTTGAAAATATGACTATTTTACTTAAACAAACGGCGAATATACTGCATTACCATTAAGAAACAGCAAAATAAAACATTCTGACGAGAAAATTAAGGAAGTGGCAATCAGTGTCAAAACCGCTGAATCGTGGTCACCTGGCGCCCAGCGGCCCATTGCAACTATATACATCCAAAATCATCTCCTCCTTGAAAATATGACTATTTTACTTAAACAAACAGCGAATATACTGCATTACCATTCAGAAACACCAAAATAAATCATTCTGCCGAGAAAATTAAGGTAGTGGCAATAAGTGTCAAAACCGCTGAATCGTGGTCACCTGGCGCCCAGCGGCCCATTGCAACTATATACATCCAAAGTCATCTCCTCCTTGAAAATATTACTATTTACTTAAACAAACGGCGAATATACTGCATTACCATTCATAAACTGCAAAATAAAACATTCTGCCGAGAAAATTAAGGTAGTGGCTATACGTGTCAAAACCGCTGAATCGTGGTTTCCAGGCGCCCAGCGGCCCATTGCAACTATATACATCCAAAATCATCTCCTCCTTGAAAATATGACTATTTTACTTAAACAAACAGCGAATATACTGCATTACCATTCATAAACAGCAAAATAAATCATTCTGCCGAGAAAATTAAGGTAGTGGCTATAAGTGTCAAAACCGCTGAATCGTGGTTTCCAGGGACCCAGCGGCCCTTTGCAACTGTATACATCCAAAGTCATCTCCTCCTTGAAAATATGACTATTTTAGTTAAACAAACGGCGAATATACTGCATTACCATTCAGAAACAGCAAAATAAATCATTCTGCCGAGAAAATTAAGGTAGTGGCTATAAGTGTCAAAACCGCTGAATCGTGGTTTCCTGGCGCCCAGCGGCCCATTGCAACTATATACATCCAAAATCATCTCCTTCTTGAAAATATGACTATTTTACTTAAACAAACAGGGAATATACTGCATTACCATTCAGAAACAGCAAAATAAATCATTCTGCCGAGAAAATTAAGGTAGTGGCTATAAGTGTCAAAACCGCTGAATCGTGGTTTCCAGGCGCCCAGCGGCTCATTTGCAACTATATACATCCAAAGTCATCTCCTCCTTGAAAATATGAGTATTTTACTTCAACAAACGGCGAATATACTGCATTACCATTAAGAAACAGCAAAATAAAACATTCTGCCGAGAAAATTAAGGTAGTGGCTATAAGTGTCAAAACCGCTGAATCGTGGTTTCCAGGCGCCCAGCGGCCCATTGCAACTATATACATCCAAAATCATCTCCTCCTTGAAAATATGACTATTTTACTTAAACAAACAGGGAATATACTGCATTACCATTCAGAAACAGCAAAATAAATCATTCTGCCGAGAAAATTAAGGTAGTGGCTATAAGTGTAAAAACCGCTGAATCGTGGTCACCTGGCGCCCAGCGGCCCATTGCAACTATATACATCCAAAATCATCTCCTCCTTGAAAATACGAGTATTTTACTTCAACAAACAGCGAATATACTGCATTACCATTCAGAAACACCAAAATAAATCATTCTGCCGAGAAAATTAAGGTAGTGGCTATAAGTGTCAAAACCGCTGAATCGTGGTTTCCAGGCGCCCAGCGGCCCATTGCAACTATATACATCCAAAGTCATCTCCTCCTTGAAAATATGACTATTTTACTTAAACAAACGGCGAATATACTGCATTACCATTAAGAAACAGCAAAATAAAACATTCTGACGAGAAAATTAAGGAAGTGGCAATCAGTGTCAAAACCGCTGAATCGTGGTCACCTGGCGCCCAGCGGCCCATTGCAACTATATACATCCAAAATCATCTCCTCCTTGAAAATATGACTATTTTACTTAAACAAACAGCGAATATACTGCATTACCATTCAGAAACACCAAAATAAATCATTCTGCCGAGGAAATTAAGGTAGTGGCTATAAGTGTCAAAACCGCTGAATCGTTGTCACCTGGCGCCCAGCGGCCCATTGCAACTATATACATCCAAAATCATCTCCTCCTTGAAAATATGACTTTTTTACTTAAACAAACAGCGAATATACTGCATTACCATTCAGAAAAAGCAAAATAAATCATTCTGCCGAGATAATTAAGGTAGTGGCTATAAGTGTCAAAACTGCTGAATCGTGGTTTCCAGGCGCCCAGCGGCCCATTGCAACTATATACATCCAAAGTCATCTCCTCCTTGAAAATATGACTATTTTACTTAAACAAACGGCGAATATACTGCATTACCATTAAGAAACAGAAAAATAAATCATTCTGCCGAGATAATTAAGGTAGTGGCTATAAGTGTCAAAACCGCTGAATCGTGGTTTCCAGGCGCCCAGCGGCCCATTGCAACTATACACATCCAAAGTCATCTCCTCCTTGAAAATATGACTATTTTACTTAAACAAACGGCGAATATATTGCATTACCATTCAGAAACTGCAAAATAAAACATTCTGCCGAGAAAATTAAGGTAGTGGCAATCAGTGTCAAAACCGCTGAATCGTGGTTTCCAGGCGCCCAGCGGCCCATTGCAACTATATACATCCAAAATCATCTCCTCCTTGAAAATATGACTATTTTACTTAAACAAACAGCGAATATACTGCATTACCATTCAGAAACAGCAAAATAAATCATTCTGCCGAGAAAATTAAGGTAGTGGCTATAAGTGTCAAAACCGCTGAATCGTGATTTCCAGACGCCCAGCGGCTCATTTGCAACTATATACATCCAATGTCATCTCCTCCTTGAAAATATCACTATTTTACTTAAACAAACGGCGAATATACTGCATTACCATTAAGAAACAGCAAAATAAAACATTCTGCCGAGAAAATTAAGGTAGTGGCAATCAGTGTCAAAACCACTGAATCGTGGTCACCTGGCGCCCAGCGGCCCATTGCAACTATATACATGCAGAGTCATCTCCTCCTTGAAAATGTGACTATTTTACTTAAACAAACGGCGAATATACTGCATTACCATTAAGAAACAGCAAAATAAAACAATCTGCCGAGAAAATTAAGGTAGTGGCAATCAGTGTCAAAACCGCTGAATCGTGGTCACCTGGCGCCCAGCGGCCCATTGCAACTATATACATCCAAAGTCATCTCCTCCTTGAAAATATGATTATTTTACTTAAACAAACGGCGAATATACTGCATTACCATTCAGAAACAGCAAAATAAAGCATTCTGCCGAGAAAATTAAGGTAGTGGCAATAAGTGTCAAAACCGCTGAGTCGTGGTCACCTGGCGCCCAGCGGCCCATTGCAACCATATACATCCAAAGTCATCTCCTCCTTGAAAATATTACTATTTACTTAAACAAACGGCGAATATACTGCATTACCATTCATAAACTGCAAAATAAAACATTCTGCCGAGAAAATTAAGGTAGTGGCTATACGTGTCAAAACCGCTTAATCGTGGTTTCCAGGCGCCCAGCGGCCCATTGCAACTATATACATCCAAAATCATATCCTCCTTGAAAATATGACTATTTTACTTAAACAAACAGCGAATATATTGCATTACCATTCAGAAACAGCAAAATAAATCATTCTGCCGAGAAAATTAAGGTAGTGGCTATAAGTGTCAAAACCGCTGAATCGTGGTTTCCAGGGACCCAGCGGCCCTTTGCAACTGTATACATCCAAAGTCATCTCCTCCTTGAAAATATGACTATTTTAGTTAAACAAACGGCGAATATACTGCATTACCATTCAGAAACAGCAAAATAAATCATTCTGCCGAGAAAATTAAGGTAGTGGCTATAAGTGTCAAAACCGCTGAATCGTGGTTTCCTGGCGCCCAGCGGCCCATTGCAACTATATTCATCCAAAATCATCTCCTTCTTGAAAATATGACTATTTTACTTAAACAAACAGGGAATATACTGCATTACCATTCAGAAACAGCAAAATAAATCATTCTGCCGAGAAAATTAAGGTAGTGGCTATAAGTGTCAAAACCGCTGAATCGTGGTTTCCAGGCGCCCAGCGGCTCATTTGCAACTATATACATCCAAAGTCATCTCCTCCTTGAAAATATGAGTATTTTACTTCAACAAACGGCGAATATACTGCATTACCATTAAGAAACAGCAAAATAAAACATTCTGCCGAGAAAATTAAGGTAGTGGCTATAAGTGTCAAAACCGCTGAATCGTGGTTTCCAGGCGCCCAGCGGCCCATTGCAACTATATACATCCAAAATCATCTCCTCCTTGAAAATATGACTATTTTACTTAAACAAACAGCGAATATACTGCATTACCATTCAGAAACAGCAAAATAAATCATTCTGCCGAGAAAATTAAGGTAGTGGCTATAAGTGTAAAAACCGCTGAATCGTGGTCACCTGGCGCCCAGCGGCCCATTGCAACTATATACATCCAAAATCATCTCCTCCTTGAAAATATGACTAATTTACTTAAACAAACAGCGAATATACTGCATTACCATTCAGAAACACCAAAATAAATCATTCTGCCGAGAAAATTAAGGTAGTGGCTATAAGTGTCAAAACCGCTGAATCGTGGTTTCCAGGCGCCCAGCGGCCCATTGCAACTATATACATCCAAAGTCATCTCCTCCTTGAAAATATGACTATTTTACTTAAACAAACGGCGAATATACTGCATTACCATTAAGAAACAGCAAAATAAAACATTCTGACGAGAAAATTAAGGAAGTGGCAATCAGTGTCAAAACCGCTGAATCGTGGTCACCTGGCGCCCAGCGGCCCATTGCAACTATATACATCCAAAATCATCTCCTCCTTGAAAATATGACTATTTTACTTAAACAAACAGCGAATATACTGCATTACCATTCAGAAACACCAAAATAAATCATTCTGCCGAGGAAATTAAGGTAGTGGCTATAAGTGTCAAAACCGCTGAATCGTTGTCACCTGGCGCCCAGCGGCCCATTGCAACTATATACATCCAAAATCATCTCCTCCTTGAAAATATGACTAATTTACTTAAACAAACAGCGAATATACTGCATTACCATTCAGAAACACCAAAATAAATCATTCTGCCGAGAAAATTAAGGTAGTGGCTATAAGTGTCAAAACCGCTGAATCGTGGTTTCCAGGCACCCAGCGGCCCTTTGCAACTGTATACATCCAAAGTCATCTCCTCCTTGAAAATATGACTATTTTAGTTAAACAAACGGCGAATATACTGCATTACCATTCAGAAACAGCAAAATAAATCATTCTGCCGAGAAAATTAAGGTAGTGGCTATAAGTGTCAAAACCGCTGAATCGTGGTTTCCTGGCGCCCAGCGGCCCATTGCAACTATATACATCCAAAATCATCTCCTTCTTGAAAATATGACTATTTTACTTAAACAAACAGGGAATATACTGCATTACCATTCAGAAACAGCAAAATAAATCATTCTGCCGAGAAATTTAAGGTAGTGGCTATAAGTGTCAAAACCGCTGAATCGTGGTTTCCAGGCGCCCAGCGGCTCATTTGCAACTATATACATCCAAAGTCATCTCCTCCTTGAAAATATGAGTATTTTACTTCAACAAACGGCGAATATACTGCATTACCATTAAGAAACAGCAAAATAAAACATTCTGCCGAGAAAATTAAGGTAGTGGCTATAAGTGTCAAAACCGCTGAATCGTGGTTTCCAGGCGCCCAGCGGCCCATTGCAACTATATACATCCAAAATCATCTCCTCCTTGAAAATATGACTATTTTACTTAAACAAACAGCGAATATACTGCATTACCATTCAGAAACAGCAAAATAAATCATTCTGCCGAGAAAATTAAGGTAGTGGCTATAAGTGTAAAAACCGCTGAATCGTGGTCACCTGGCGCCCAGCGGCCCATTGCAACTATATACATCCAAAATCATCTCCTCCTTGAAAATATGACTAATTTACTTAAACAAACAGCGAATATACTGCATTACCATTCAGAAACACCAAAATAAATCATTCTGCCGAGAAAATTAAGGTAGTGGCTATAAGTGTCAAAACCGCTGAATCGTGGTTTCCAGGCGCCCAGCGGCCCATTGCAACTATATACATCCAAAGTCATCTCCTCCTTGAAAATATGACTATTTTACTTAAACAAACGGCGAATATACTGCATTACCATTAAGAAACAGCAAAATAAAACATTCTGACGAGAAAATTAAGGAAGTGGCAATCAGTGTCAAAACCGCTGAATCGTGGTCACCTGGCGCCCAGCGGCCCATTGCAACTATATACATCCAAAATCATCTCCTCCTTGAAAATATGACTATTTTACTTAAACAAACAGCGAATATACTGCATTACCATTCAGAAACACCAAAATAAATCATTCTGCCGAGGAAATTAAGGTAGTGGCTATAAGTGTCAAAACCGCTGAATCGTTGTCACCTGGCGCCCAGCGGCCCATTGCAACTATATACATCCAAAATCATCTCCTCCTTGAAAATATGACTAATTTACTTAAACAAACAGCGAATATACTGCATTACCATTCAGAAACACCAAAATAAATCATTCTGCCGAGAAAATTAAGGTAGTGGCTATAAGTGTCAAAACCGCTGAATCGTGGTTTCCAGGCACCCAGCGGCCCTTTGCAACTGTATACATCCAAAGTCATCTCCTCCTTGAAAATATGACTATTTTAGTTAAACAAACGGCGAATATACTGCATTACCATTCAGAAACAGCAAAATAAATCATTCTGCCGAGAAAATTAAGGTAGTGGCTATAAGTGTCAAAACCGCTGAATCGTGGTTTCCTGGCGCCCAGCGGCCCCATTGCAACTATATACATCCAAAATCATCTCCTTCTTGAAAATATGACTATTTTACTTAAACAAACAGGGAATATACTGCATTACCATTCAGAAACAGCAAAATAAATCATTCTGCCGAGAAATTTAAGGTAGTGGCTATAAGTGTCAAAACCGCTGAATCGTGGTTTCCAGGCGCCCAGCGGCTCATTTGCAACTATATACATCCAAAGTCATCTCCTCCTTGAAAATATGAGTAATTTTACTTCAACAAACGGCGAATGTACTGCATTACCATTAAGAAACAGCAAAATAAAACATTCTGCCGAGAAAATTAAGGTAGTGGCTATAAGTGTCAAAACCGCTGAATCGTGGTTTCCAGGCGCCCAGCGGCCCATTGCAACTATATACATCCAAAATCATCTCCTCCTTGAAAATATGACTATTTTACTTAAACAAACAGCGAATATACTGCATTACCATTCAGAAACAGCAAAATAAATCATTCTGCCGAGAAAATTAAGGTAGTGGCTATAAGTGTAAAAACCGCTGAATCGTGGTCACCTGGCGCCCAGCGGCCCATTGCAACTATATACATCCAAAATCATCTCCTCCTTGAAAATATGACTAATTTACTTAAACAAACAGCGAATATACTGCATTACCATTCAGAAACACCAAAATAAATCATTCTGCCGAGAAAATTAAGGTAGTGGCTATAAGTGTCAAAACCGCTGAATCGTGGTTTCCAGGCGCCCAGCGGCCCATTGCAACTATATACATCCAAAGTCATCTCCTCCTTGAAAATATGACTATTTTACTTAAACAAACGGCGAATATACTGCATTACCATTAAGAAACAGCAAAATAAAACATTCTGACGAGAAAATAAGGAAGTGGCAATCAGTGTCAAAACCGCTGAATCGTGGTCACCTGGCGCCCAGCGGCCCATTGCAACTATATACATCCAAAATCATCTCCTCCTTGAAAATATGACTATTTTACTTAAACAAACAGCGAATATACTGCATTACCATTCAGAAACACCAAAATAAATCATTCTGCCGAGGAAATAAGGTAGTGGCTATAAGTGTCAAAACCGCTGAATCGTGGTCACCTGGCGCCCAGCGGCCCATTGCAACTATATACATCCAAAATCATCTCCTCCTTGAAAATATATGACTATTTTACTTAAACAAACAGCGAATATACTGCATTACCATTCAGAAACACCAAAATAAATCATTCTGCCGAGGAAAAGTAAGGTAGTGGCTATAAGTGTCAAAAGCGCTGAATCGTGGTTTCCAGGCGCCCAGCGGCCCATTGCAACTATATACATCCAAAATGATCTCCTCATTGAAAATATGACTATTTTACTTAAACAAACAGCGAATATACTGCATTACCATTCAGAAACAGCAAAATAAATCATTCTGCCCAGAAATTTAAGGTAGTGGCTATAAGTGTCAAAACCGCTGAATCGTGATTTCCAGACGCCCAGCGGCTCATTTGCAACTATATACATCCAAAGTCATCTCCTCCTTGAAAATATGACTATTTTACTTAAACAAACGGCGAATATACTGCATTACCATTAAGAAAACAGCAAAATAAAACATTCTGCCGAGAAAATTAAGGTAGTGGCAATCAGTGTCAAAACCACTGAATCGTGGTCACCTGGCGCCCAGCGGCCCATTGCAACTATATACATCCAAATTCATCTCCTCCTTGAAAATATGACTATTTTACTTAAACAAACAGCGAATATACTGCATTACCATTCAGAAACAGCAAAATAAATCATTCTGCCGAGAAAATTAAGGTAGTGGCTATCGGTGTCAAAACCGCTGAATCGTGGTTTCCAGGCGCCCAGCGGCCCCATTGCAAATATATACATCCAAAATGATCTCCTCATTGAAAATATGACTATTTTACTTAAACAAATAGCGAATATACTGCATTACCATTCAGAAACAGCAAAATAAATCATTCTGCCGAGAAAATTAAGGTAGTGGCTATAAGTGTGAAAACCGCTGAATCGTGGTTTCCAGGCGCCCAGCGGCCCATTGCAACTATATACATCCAAAATCATCTCCTCCTTGAAAATATGACTATATTACTTAAACAAACGGCGAATATACTGCATTACCATTAAGAAACAGCAAAATAAAACATTCTGCCGAGAAAATTAAGGTAGTGGCTATAAGTGTCAAAACCGCTGAATCGTGGTCACCTGGCGCCCAGCGGCCCATTGCAACTATATAATCCAAAATCATCTCCTCCTTGAAAATATGACTATATTACTTAAACAAACAGCGAATATACTGCATTACCATTCAGAAACAGCAAAATAAATCATTCTGCCGAGAAAATTAAGGTAGTGCTATAAGTGTCAAAACCGCTGAATCGTGGTTTCCAGGCGCCCATCGGCCCATTGCAACTATATACATCCAAAATGATCTCCTCGTTGAAAATATGACTATTTTACTTAAACAAATAACGAATATACTGCATTACCATTCAGAAACAGCAAAATAAACCATTCTGCCGAGAAAATTAAGGTAGTGGCTATAAGTGTCAAAACCGCTGAATCGTGGTTTCCAGGCGCCAAGCGGCCCATTGCAACTATATACTATCAAAATCATCTCCTCCTTGAAAATATGACTATTTTTACTTAACCAAACGGCCAATATACTGCATTACCATTAAGAAACAGCAAAATAAAACATTCTGCCGAGAAAATTAAGATAGTGGCAATCAGTGTCAAAACCGCTTGAATCGTGGTCACCTGGCGCCCAGCGGCCCATTGCAACTATATACATTCAAAATCATCTCCTCCTTGAAAATATGACTATTTTACTTAAACAAACAGCGAATATACTGCATTACCATTCAGAAACAGCAAAATAAATCATTCTGCCGAGAAAATTAAGGTAGTGGCAATCAGTGTCAAAACCACTGAATCGTGGTCACCTGGCGCCCAGCTGCCCATTGCATCTATATACATTCAAAATCATCTCCTCCTTGAAAATATGACTATTTTACGTAAACAAACAGCGAATATACTGCATTACCATTCAGAAACAGCAAAATAAATCATTCTGCCGAGAGAAATTAAGGTAGTCGCTATAAGTGTCAAAACCGCTGAATCGTGGTTTCCAGGCGCCCAGCGGCCCATTGCAACTATATACATCCAAAATCAGCTCCTCCTTGAAAATATGACTATTTTACTTAAACAAACGGCGAATATACTGCATTATCATTCAGAAACAGCAAAATAAATCATTCTGCCGAGAAAATTAAGGTAGTGACTATAAGTGTCAAAACCGCTGAATCGTGGTTTCCAGGCGCCCAGCGGCTCATTTGCAACTATATACATCCAAAGTCATCTCCTCCTTGAAAATATGACTATTTTACTTAAACAAACGGCGAATATACTGCATTACCATTAAGAAACAGCAAAATAAAACATTCTGCCGAGAAAATTAAGGTAGTGGCTATAAGTGTCAAAACCGCTGAATCGTGGTTTCCAGGCGCCCAGCGGCCCATTGCAACTACATACATCCAAAGCCATCTCCTCCTTGAAAATATGACTATTTTACTTAAACAAACGGCGAATATACTGCATTACCATTAAGAAACAGCAAAATAAATCATTCTGCCGAGAAAATTAAGGTAGTGGCTATAAGTGTCAAAACCGCTGGATCGTGGTTTTCCAGGCGCCCAGCGGATCATTGCAACTATATACATCCAAAGTCATCTCCTCCTTGAAAATATGACTATTTTACTTAAACAAACAGCGAATATACTGCATTACCATTCAGAAACTGCAAAATAAAACATTCTGCCGAGAAAATTAAGGTAGTGGCAAGCAGTGTCAAAACCGCTG
Organism: Locusta migratoria; assembly: GCA_026315105.1. NCBI lineage: Eukaryota > Metazoa > Arthropoda > Insecta > Orthoptera > Acrididae > Locusta > Locusta migratoria. The sequence continues at coordinate 8,426 of JAOYRU010001159.1, read as the reverse complement.
AATCGTGGTTTCCAGGCGCCCAGCGGCCCATTGCAACTATATACATCCAAAATCGTCTCCTCCTTGAAAATATGACTATTTTACTTAAACAAACAGTAATATACTGCATTACCATTCAGAAACAGCAAAATAAATCATTCTGCCGAGAAAATTAAGGTAGTGGCTATAAGTGTCAAAACCGCTGAATCGTGATTTCCAGACGCCCAGCGGCTCATTTGCAACTATATACATCCAAAGTCATCTCCTCCTTGAAAAATATGACTATTTTACTTAAACAAACGGTGTATATACTGCATTCCCATTAAGAAACAGCAAAAATAAAACATTCTGCCGAGAAAATTAAGGTAGTGGCAATCAGTGTCAAAACCACTGAATCGTGGTCACCTGGCGCCCAGCGGCCCATTGCAACTATATACATCCAAAATTATCTCCTCATTGAAAATATGACTATTTTACTTAAACAAATAGCGAATATACTGCATTACCATTCAGAAACAGCAAAATAAATCATTCTGCCGAGAAAATTAAGGTAGTGGCTATAAGTGTCAAAACCGCTGAATCGTGATTTCCAGACGCCCAGCGGCTCATTTGCAACTATATACATCCAAAGTCATCTCCTCCTTGAAAATATGACTATTTTACTTAAAACAAACGGCGAATATACTGCATTACCATTAAGAAACAGCAAAATAAAACCTTCTGACGAGGAAAATTAAGGAAGTGGCAATCAGTGTCAAAACCGCTGAATCGTGGTCACCTGGCACCCAGCGGCCCATTGCAACTATATACATCCAAAATCAATCTCCTCCTTGAAAATATGACTATTTTACTTAAACAAACAGCGAATATACTGCATTACCATTCAGAAACACCAAAATAAATCATTCTGCCGAGGAAATTAAGGTAGTGGCTATAAGTGTCAAAACCGCTGAATCGTGGTCACCTGGCGCCCAGCGGCCCATTGCAACTATATACATCCAAAATCATCTCCTCCTTGAAAATATGACTATTTTACTTAAACAAACAGCGAATATACTGCATTACCATTCAGAAACACCAAAATAAATCATTCTGCCGAGAAAAGTAAGGTAGTGGCTATAAGTGTCAAAAGCGCTGAATCGTGGTTTCCAGGCGCCCAGCGGCCCATTGCAACTATATACATCCAAAATGATCTCCTCATTGAAAATATGACTATTTTACTTAAACAAACAGCGAATATACTGCATTACCATCAGAAACAGCAAAATAAATCATTCTGCCCAGAAATTTAAGGTAGTGGCTATAAGTGTCAAAACCGCTGAATCATTTCCAGACGCCCAGCGGCTCATTTGCAACTATATACATCCAAAGTCATCTCCTCCTTGAAAATATGACTATTTTACTTAAACAAACGGCGAATATACTGCATTACCATTAAGAAACAGCAAAATAAAACATTCTGCCGAGAAAATTAAGGTAGTGGCAATAAGTGTCAAAACCACTGAATCGTGGTCACCTGGCGCCCAGCGGCCCATTGCAACTATATACATCCAAATTCATCTCCTCCTTGAAAATATGACTATTTTACTTAAACAAACAGTGAATATACTGCATTACCATTCAGAAACAGCAAAATAAATCATTCTGCCGAGAAAATTAAGGTAGTGGCTATCGGTGTCAAAACCGCTGAATCGTGGTTTCCAGGCGCCCAGCGGCCCATTGCAAATATATACATCCAAAATGATCTCCTCATTGAAAATATGACTATTTTACTTAAACAAATAGCGAATATACTGCATTACCATTCAGAAACAGCAAAATAAATCATTCTGCCGAGAAAATTAAGGTAGTGGCTATAAGTGTCAAAACCGCTGAATCGTGGTTTCCAGCGCCCAGCGGCCCATTGCAACTATATACATCCAAAATCATCTCCTCCTTGAAAATATGACTATATTACTTAAACAAACGGCGAATATACTGCATTACCATTAAGAAACAGCAAAATAAAACATTCTGCCGAGAAAATTAAGGTAGTGGCTATAAGTGTCAAAACCGCTGAATCGTGGTCACCTGGCGCCCAGCGGCCCATTGCAACTATATAATCCAAAATCATCTCCTCCTTGAAAATATGACTATATTACTTAAAGAAACAGCGAATATACTGCATTACCATTCAGAAACAGCAAAATAAATCATTCTGCCGAGAAAATTAAGGTAGTGGCTATGTGTCAAAACCGCTGAATCGTGGTTTCCAGGCGCCCAGCGGCCCATTGCAACTATATACATCCAAAATGATCTCCTCATTGAAAATATGACTATTTTACTTAAACAAATAGCGAATATACTGCATTACCATTCAGAAACAGCAAAATAAACCATTCTGCCGAGAAAATTAAGGTAGTGGCTATAAGTGTCAAAACCGCTGAATCGTGGTTTCCAGGCGCCAAGCGGCCCATTGCAACTATATACATCAAAATCATCTCCTCCTTGAAAATATGACTATTTTACTTAACCAAACGGCGAATATACTGCATTACCATTAAGAAACAGCAAAATAAAACATTCTGCCGAGAAAATTAAGATAGTGGCAATCAGTGTCAAAACCGCTGAATCGTGGTCACCTGGCGCCCAGCGGCCCATTGCAACTATATACATTCAAAATCATCTCCTCCTTGAAAATATGACTATTTTACTTAAACAAACAGCGAATATACTGCATTACCATTCAGAAACAGCAAAATAAATCATTCTGCCGAGAAAATTAAGGTAGTGGCAATCAGTGTCAAAACCACTGAATCGTGGTCACCTGGCGCCCAGCTGCCCATTGCAACTATATACATTCAAAATCATCTCCTCCTTGAAAATATGACTATTTTACTTAAACAAACAGCGAATATACTGCATTACCATTCAGAAACAGCAAAATAAATCATTCTGCCGAGAAAATTAAGGTAGTGGCAATCAGTGTCGAAACCGCTGAATCGTGGTTTCCAGGCGCCCAGCGGCCCTTTGCAACTATATACATGCAGAGTCATCTCCTCCTGAAAAATATGACTATTTTACTTAAACAAACGGCGAATATACTGCATTACCATTCAGAAACAGCAAAATAAAACATTCTGCCGAGAAAATTAAGGTAGTGGCAATCAGTGTCAAAACCGCTGATTCGTGGTCACCTGGTGCCCAGCGGCCCATTGCAACTATATACATCCAAAATTCATCTCCTCCTTGAAAATATGACTATTTTACTTATACAAACAGCGAATATACTGCATTACCATTCAGAAACCGCAAAATAAATCATTCTGCCGAGAAAATTAAGGTAGTCGCTATAAGTGTCAAAACCGCTGAATCGTGGTTTCCAGGCGCCCAGCGGCCCATTGCAACTATATACATCCAAAATCAGCTCCTCCTTGAAAATATGACTATTTTACTTAAACAAACGGCGAATATACTGCATTATCATTCAGAAACAGCAAAATAAATCATTCTGCCGAGAAAATTAAGGTAGTGACTATAAGTGTCAAAACCGCTGAATCGTGGTTTCCAGGCGCCCAGCGGCTCATTTGCAACTATATACATCCAAAGTCATCTCCTCCTTGAAAATATGACTATTTTACTTAAACAAACGGCGAATATACTGCATTACCATTAAGAAACAGCAAAATAAAACATTCTGCCGAGAAAATTAAGGTAGTGGCTATAAGTGTCAAAACCGCTGAATCGTGGTTTCCAGGCGCCCAGCGGCCCATTGCAACTACATACATCCAAAGCCATCTCCTCCTTGAAAATATGACTATTTTACTTAAACAAACGGCGAATATACTGCATTACCATTAAGAAACAGCAAAATAAATCATTCTGCCGAGAAAATTAAGGTAGTGGCTATAAGTGTCAAAACCGCTGGATCGTGGTTTCCAGGCGCCCAGCGGATCATTGCAACTATATACATCCAAAGTCATCTCCTCCTTGAAAATATGACTATTTTACTTAAACAAACAGCGAATATACTGCATTACCATTCAGAAACTGCAAAATAAAACATTCTGCCGAGAAAATTAAGGTAGTGGCAAGCAGTGTCAAAACCGCTGAATCGTGGTTTCCAGGCGCCCAGCGGCCCATTGCAACTATATACATCCAAAATCGTCTCCTCCTTGAAAATATGACTATTTTACTTAAACAAACAGTAATATACTGCATTACCATTCAGAAACAGCAAAATAAATCATTCTGCCGAGAAAATTAAGGTAGTGGCTATAAGTGTCAAAACCGCTGAATCGTGATTTCCAGACGCCCAGCGGCTCATTTGCAACTATATACATCCAAAGTCATCTCCTCCTTGAAAATATGACTATTTTACTTAAACAAACGGCGTATATACTGCATTCCCATTAAGAAACAGCAAAATAAAACATTCTGCCGAGAAAATTAAGGTAGTGGCAATCAGTGTCAAAACCACTGAATCGTGGTCACCTGGCGCCCAGCGGCCCATTGCAACTATATACATCCAAAATTATCTCCTCATTGAAAATATGACTATTTTACTTAAACAAATAGCGAATATACTGCATTACCATTCAGAAACAGCAAAATAAATCATTCTGCCGAGAAAATTAAGGTAGTGGCTATAAGTGTCAAAACCGCTGAATCGTGATTTCCAGACGCCCAGCGGCTCATTTGCAACTATATACATCCAAAGTCATCTCCTCCTTGAAAATATGACTATTTTACTTAAACAAACGGCGAATATACTGCATTACCATTAAGAAACAGCAAAATAAAACATTCTGACGAGAAAATTAAGGAAGTGGCAATCAGTGTCAAAACCGCTGAATCGTGGTCACCTGGCACCCAGCGGCCCATTGCAACTATATACATCCAAAATCATCTCCTCCTTGAAAATATGACTATTTTACTTAAACAAACAGCGAATATACTGCATTACCATTCAGAAACACCAAAATAAATCATTCTGCCGAGGAAATTAAGGTAGTGGCTATAAGTGTCAAAACCGCTGAATCGTGGTCACCTGGGCGCCCAGCGGCCCATTGCAACTATATACATCCAAAATCATCTCCTCCTTGAAAATATGACTATTTTACTTAAACAAACAGCGAATATACTGCATTACCATTCAGAAACACCAAAATAAATCATTCTGCCGAGAAAAGTAAGGTAGTGGCTATAAGTGTCAAAAGCGCTGAATCGTGGTTTCCAGGCGCCCAGCGGCCCATTGCAACTATATACATCCAAAATGATCTCCTCATTGAAAATATGACTATTTTACTTAAACAAACAGCGAATATACTGCATTACCATTCAGAAACAGCAAAATAAATCATTCTGCCCAGAAATTTAAGGTAGTGGCTATAAGTGTCAAAAACCGCTGAATCGTGATTTCCAGACGCCCAGCGGCTCATTTGCAACTATATACATCCAAAGTCATCTCCTCCTTGAAAATATGACTATTTTACTTAAACAAACGGCGAATATACTGCATTACCATTAAGAAACAGCAAAATAAAACATTCTGCCGAGAAAATTAAGGTAGTGGCAATAAGTGTCAAAACCACTGAATCGTGGTCACCTGGCGCCCAGCGGCCCATTGCAACTATATACATCCAAATTCATCTCCTCCTTGAAAATATGACTATTTTACTTAAACAAACAGTGAATATACTGCATTACCATTCAGAAACAGCAAAATAAATCATTCTGCCGAGAAAATTAAGGTAGTGGCTATCGGTGTCAAAACCGCTGAATCGTGGTTTCCAGGCGCCCAGCGGCCCATTGCAAATATATACATCCAAAATGATCTCCTCATTGAAAATATGACTATTTTACTTAAACAAATAGCGAATATACTGCATTACCATTCAGAAACAGCAAAATAAATCATTTCTGCCGAGAAAATTAAGGTAGTGGCTATAAGTGTCAAAACCGCTGAATCGTGGTTTCCAGGCGCCCAGCGGCCCATTGCAACTATATACATCCAAAATCATCTCCTCCTTGAAAATATGACTATATTACTTAAACAAACGGCGAATATACTGCATTACCATTAAGAAACAGCAAAATAAAACATTCTGCCGAGAAAATTAAGGTAGTGGCTATAAGTGTCAAAACCGCTGAATCGTGGTCACCTGGCGCCCAGCGGCCCATTGCAACTATATAATCCAAAATCATCTCCTCCTTGAAAATATGACTATATTACTTAAAGAAACAGCGAATATACTGCATTACCATTCAGAAACAGCAAAATAAATCATTCTGCCGAGAAAATTAAGGTAGTGGCTATGTGTCAAAACCGCTGAATCGTGGTTCTCCAGGCGCCCAGCGGCCCATTGCAACTATATACATCCAAAATGATCTCCTCATTGAAATATGACTATTTTACTTAAACAAATAGCGAATATACTGCATTACCATTCAGAAACAGCAAAATAAACCATTCTGCCGAGAAAATTAAGGTAGTGGCTATAAGTGTCAAAACCGCTGAATCGTGGTTTCCAGGCGCCAAGCGGCCCATTGCAACTATATACATCAAAATCATCTCCTCCTTGAAAATATGACTATTTTACTTAACCAAACGGCGAATATACTGCATTACCATTAAGAAACAGCAAAATAAAACATTCTGCCGAGAAAATTAAGATAGTGGCAATCAGTGTCAAAACCGCTGAATCGTGGTCACCTGGCGCCCAGCGGCCCATTGCAACTATATACATTCAAAATCATCTCCTCCTTGAAAATATGACTATTTTACTTAAACAAACAGCGAATATACTGCATTACCATTCAGAAACAGCAAAATAAATCATTCTGCCGAGAAAATTAAGGTAGTGGCAATCAGTGTCAAAACCACTGAATCGTGGTCACCTGGCGCCCAGCTGCCCATTGCAACTATATACATTCAAAATCATCTCCTCCTTGAAAATATGACTATTTTACTTAAACAAACAGCGAATATACTGCATTACCATTCAGAAACAGCAAAATAAATCATTCTGCCGAGAAAATTAAGGTAGTGGCAATCAGTGTCGAAACCGCTGAATCGTGGTTTCCAGGCGCCCAGCGGCCCTTTGCAACTATATACATGCAGAGTCATCTCCTCCTGAAAAATATGACTATTTTACTTAAACAAACGGCGAATATACTGCATTACCATTCAGAAACAGCAAAATAAAACATTCTGCCGAGAAAATTAAGGTAGTGGCAATCAGTGTCAAAACCGCTGATTCGTGGTCACCTGGTGCCCAGCGGCCCATTGCAACTATATACATCCAAAATCATCTCCTCCTTGAAAATATGACTATTTTACTTATACAAACAGCGAATATACTGCATTACCATTCAGAAACCGCAAAATAAATCATTCTGCCGAGAAAATTAAGGTAGTCGCTATAAGTGTCAAAACCGCTGAATCGTGGTTTCCAGGCGCCCAGCGGCCCATTGCAACTATATACATCCAAAATCAGCTCCTCCTTGAAAATATGACTATTTTACTTAAACAAACGGCGAATATACTGCATTATCATTCAGAAACAGCAAAATAAATCATTCTGCCGAGAAAATTAAGGTAGTGGCTATAAGTGTCAAAACCGCTGAATCGTGGTTTCCAGGCGCCCAGCGGCTCATTTGCAACTATATACATCCAAAGTCATCTCCTCCTTGAAAATATGACTATTTTACTTAAACAAACGGCGAATATACTGCATTACCATTAAGAAACAGCAAAATAAAACATTCTGCCGAGAAAATTAACGTAGTGGCAATCAGTGTCAAAACCGCTGAATCGTGGTCACCTGGCGCCCAGCGGCCCATTGCAACTATATACATCCAAAATCATCACCTCCTTGAAAATATGACTATTTTACTTAAACAAACAGCGAATATACTGCATTACCATTCAGAAACAGCAAAATAAATCTTTCTGCCGAGAAAATTAAGGTAGTGGCTTATAAGTGTCAAAACCGCTGAATCGTGGTTTCCAGGCGCCCAGCGGCCCATTGCAACTACATACATCCAAAGCCATCTCCTCCTTGAAAATATGACTATTTTACTTAAACAAACGGCGAATATACTGCATTACCATTAAGAAACAGCAAAATAAATCATTCTGCCGAGAAAATTAAGGTAGTGGCTATAAGTGTCAAAACCGCTGGATCGTGGTTTCCAGGCGCCCAGCGATCATTGCAACTATATACATCCAAAGTCATCTCCTCCTTGAAAATATGACTATTTTACTTAAACAAACAGCGAATATACTGCATTACCATTCAGAAACTGCAAAATAAAACATTCTGCCGAGAAAATTAAGGTAGTGGCAAGCAGTGTCAAAACCGCTGAATCGTGGTTTCCAGGCGCCCAGCGGCCCATTGCAACTATATACATCCAAAATCGTCTCCTCCTTGAAAATATGACTATTTTACTTAAACAAACAGTAA